>BPTQ01000004.1:297194129-297434138 GCA_019973895.1 Chrysanthemum seticuspe
TTTTTTGGATTTTTTAGAAGAAAATATGGATATATATATATATACAAAGATGGATGATATAAACAATGAGTGAGGATTCAAACAACTAATCTGCTAAAACGGGAGATAAATCAGCACAGCTCCCCGGCAGCGGCGCCAGAAATTTGATGCGCGCAAAACCGTCAAGTTCTCTCACGCAAGCGTAAGAAAACCTAAAACAGCTTCAGCACGAAATCAATGAAGATCTGGGGAGTACAGAGTTTCCCCGGGTCGTTATGTCCCAGCGAGTTGTGCAATGGATTATCAGACGCTTAGTGATCGAGGAGTTTGAACGGGAAAAGGATATGGGAAAGGGATTATAACTACAGAAAAGCCAACAAATAAAAACGGCTTAAATGCAAATTAAAGGAAAATAAAAAGATAAAACCTATTAAATAAACGCTATCACTATATTTAAAGTGATGAACGTTTAAAGCCTAAAACGTACGTTTAAATTAAAAATAACGTAAACGTACAAAATAAAAAAGTGAAATCTGAGAAATAAAAGTCCTAAAAATATGAAAAATACATTTTTACAAACCTAATGATATGAGAAAATTTTAAGAAAAAGAAAATTATTTTTACAACTATTTAATTAATTATTATTAATTAAAAACTATTTTAAACTATTTAATAATTAACCAAAATGCAAGAAATTAGGAAACAAAGCTAGAAAAATGAAATTATGAAATGGAAAAGTCTAAAATATCAAACTAGAATTTTCAAAACTATTTTTGTATTTTTCTGGTTATTTTTCTATTTTTTATGAATTTTAAACTATTAAATACTAATTAAATTACTAAAAATTACCAAATAAACTATGAAAAATCTGGAAAATTACTTTTTCTACTTTTTATATTTATCTAAACTTAATAAAATTGAAAAGTTATTTTTTTGAACCTTTTCTGAATTTTTTATATTAAAAGCTAATTAAAAATGATTAAAAACTACTTTAAATTAGGAAAAATAGCAAAACAACTTGGAAAAATATGAAATTTTCAGGAAAAGTCTAAAATTATACTAGGAATCTGAGAAAAATGGAAAAACAGATGCTTGTTTGGAGAAATGTGAAACTGCTTAATCAAGTGCTTGTTATTAAGCACTAAAATAAGCTAAATGATACAAACAAACCAACTACTGAATACAGATGTTCTACACTACTAAAAGTGACCAATTTCAACTATATTCAACAAGCCACAACCACAGAAACAACAAGCTCAAAAGATTTGATGTCTATGAGATTTAAGCTAAAACAGTGTCTGAGTGCTAATTTGAGCACATGCACAAGCTTGAAAACAAGCTCAAATGGAAAACTACCAATTGGGATCCAAAGAAAACCTGGGTGAGATTAAATGTTCCAAAAATTAGACCATGGTGAGCTCTTATGAGCTCTGTACACAAGCTACAAACTCTGTGAAAAACTCAGTACCAACTGAGTTTGTGGTGCAGGGCATTAGGCCTTGATTTTGAGCTTAAGCTCAAGCTTATCCAGAGAGCTAAAGATGAAAACAGATACAAGGTCTTATAAACCACCTAGAGTACTTATTATAAACCAAAAATCACACCTTACAAACCCTTATTAAACCCTGTGCACACTCTGCAATTTCTGCACAAAACAAGTTTTTTCACCATTTTTGACTTTTTGGAAGAACATGGAAAGTTGACTTTTATAAAGTTTGGATCTAATTTTATGGTTGATTATGATTTGTATTGATGTAATGAAGCCTCTGCAAGCTTTTTTTGAAACTTTTAAACACAAAACACAAATTTGGATTTCCAAAATTCCAACAGGTTAACTGTTGGAATCAGTTAACACGAATTTTGACTTTCACAAGTAACAGGCACTAATTTATGATTCCACTGAGTTTATTTTGAGTAAACACACCTGAACCAACAAAATGCTAACACAGTACAAGCCTAGAACATAAGTTTATAAGCAAATCCAAACACTCCTTGAAGCAACTGTTTTGAAGTCAAAACTAAACTAGAAACAGAACAACTTAGTATTAATGATCAAACTAGTTATATAATTCCTAAAGACAACTATTTAGACAAGATTTATCAGGTTTAAACTACAATTACTGATTATGTATTAAGAATTGAAAAACACTTACAAAAGTCCAAAGCTACTATAGCTTGCAACCATGAACCATGAACCACTAATCTATTTGTTCCAACCCAAATAACTGCTTTTCAACCCAAATCCATGCCTGTATCAACCATTGACCATGTCCATGCCATATTGACCCATGTTTGACTTTTGTTGACCTGATTTCAAAATGGCTTCATACTTAAATATAAGCTTATAACAAGCTATAATAAGCTGATATAAGCCTATATGAGTTTGAAAATAAGCTGATAAAGCCTTGTATCTAAGACTTTGAAATTGCAATATTCAACAGTGAGTTTCAAAACAAGGAACTTTGATATAACCTGAATTAATACTTGTAAACAAGTTTTAATGATGCAAATATCTTAGTTTGATACAAAGAAACAAGATACAACAGATTTTACACTAATTTAAGGACTTTAAATTAAAAACGACATTTGAAAATAAAAATAAAACTAAAAACTGCCCTTCTCTTCTTCTTTTTCCTTCCTTTTATACCCAATTGCACTCTCTCTCTGCTCTGATGAAATCCCACTTCTTTCTTGACCCTTAGATTGCTTTGAACTCATCTTGGCCTTTAAAACGATTTTGGCGCCAAAATTCCTTGTTTGACAGATAAGGTTGAGTGAGGGGGAGGGAGGTGCATTAAATGCACTTTGGATGTTAGTTGAAGGTGGGGAGACATGGTGGAGTGATTGGAGAGGAGGGGGGATGGGTTCCTGGTGAATTGCAGAAGCAGTTGAGAGGATAAGGACTTTGGCGGGTTTTTGGGATTTGACCAGGATTGACTTGGGGGCTAATAATGCAAGGGGTCCAATTTTATTTGACAGGGGGTCCAAAGGTTGGTTTGGCAGGGGGCCAAAATGGGTGCAAGGGTCAAAATGAGGTATTAAAGAGTTTTAACTTTAAGGACTTAATGTGTAAACCTTGAAACTTGAGGGGCCCAAGCTGCCAATTCATCAAACTTGTTTCAAAGGACCAAAAGTGACAACTTTCAAAAGTACAAGGACCAATGTTGCCTTTTTCTCATTTTCCAGGGACCAATTCTGCCAACTTTGAAACTTGAAGGACCATTTTTGCAAATTTCTCAAACTTTTTATATTTTTCACCAAAGGACTAAATTTGACAAGTTTTGATTTTAAAAGGACCTTTGGTGACTTTACTTTTGAAATTATGTGCTCAGGGACTGTTTTTGACAACTTTTGAAACTTGAGGGACTGAAACTGCAATTTTTGTAAATTTGATACATTTTTCATCTGATTTTGATAATTTTGCATTTGAAACACATAAAACACTGATTTGTGATATTTTGATCATTTTGATGTGTTTCTGAGTGTTTTCAGATGAATTTGCAGTTTATTTTGTACAAAAATGATGAGTATTTACACACTCATCATTATTCCAATCCCACGGTTTCGTTTCCATAAACTTTACATCCCTACTAACATGTTTCTTCTTTCCTACTGGATCATATAGCCTACATGCTTTTGATCCTTCTTCAACTCATAAGTAAATCATTGGAATGCTTCTATCATCCAGCTTCTTCAAGTAAGGTATCGTTATCTTAGCATAAGCTGTGCATCCGAATATTCTTAGGTATTCTAGGTTTGGTTTTCTGTTGTAGAGGGCTTCATATGGTGTTTTATCTTCCAGGGCTTTCGTAGGTACCCTGTTGAGTATGTAAATGGCGTGCCTGACTGCTTCCGCCCAAAAAGTTAAGGGTAACTTCATTGCTTTCATCATACTCCTAGTAGTTGATAACACTGTTCTATTTCTCCTCTCTACTACACCATTCTGCTGCGGTGAGTATGGTGCTGTCAATTGCCTTTCTATTCCATTCTCCTTACAGTATTTGGTGAATTCATGTGATGTGAATTCACCTCCTCTATCAGTTCTTAGCATCTTTATTTTCGACTTCAACTTTGATTCAATCTGTTGCCTAAATTCCTTGAATGTGCTGAATGCTTGATCTTTTGAGTTTAGAAAGTAAGCCCACATGAAACGTGTGCAGTCATCTACTAATAAGAAGATGAGCTTCTTTCCAGAGTGTGTTGTTGGACTTATAGGACCATAAAGATCTCCATATACTAAGTCCAACGGGTTCTTTGATATGAATTTAGCTTGGTTTGGAAAGGGTGTTCTGATGTCTTTTCCTAATAAACATGCATCACAGATTTGTCCTGCATGGTTTATTCTCAAAATTCCATCCACTAGACCTTTTCTAGTCATCTTGCAAAGTTCAGGTGACCTAATCTAGCATGCCATAACCATGCTTGGTCATCTACGTTTGCTAAGAGACATATAGGTGCTACTATATGTAATCGAATACTATAAAGTCGATTCTTAGATCGTTCTACTTTCATCAACAACTTCTTGTTCTTATCGTACAAAGTCAGTAAATTTCCATCCATGATGATCTTGCAACCTATTTCAGTAAGTTGTCCTAGACTAAGTATGTTGCTCTTGAGGTTTGGAATGTAGTAAACATCTGAAATCATTTTCTGTTGTAGGTTTCTACATCCTAATAGTATTGAACCTCTACCCTTTATCTCCACATACGATCCATCTCCAAAACGAACGCGTCCAGTGATGTTTTCGTCAATATCCTTAAAATGGCCTTTGGTGCCCGTCATATGGTTACTTGCACCATTATCTAAATACCATATGCTAGCATCTGTTGTAGCATATTTTCGGGGGTGTACTTGTTCTTCATTTAACAAGATTTCTTCAGTTTCGTGTGTAGCCATTAGTAATGATGGTTCATCGTCTTCTAAGATAAGGTTTGATTATTCCTGAGTTGTTGGTGGACTTCTACAATTTTTCTTGAAATGTCTGGTTTTCCCGCAATTGAAACATTTCAAGTTCTTTTTATCCCACTCACCTTTATTCTTATTGTGAGCTGAGTTTCCTCCATTCGAGTTGTCTCTATTTCCCTTATTTTGCCAATTTCCTTGTGAATAGTTTGATCTACCTCTAAATTTGGTAAATCGTTTCTTATTTCTAGAGTGTTCGCCTTGTGCGAATAATAGGTTATCTTGGCTTTTTACTTGTCCTCCCTTTCGGAGTTTTATTCTCTCCTCGAATGCCTTAAGTTTTCCTGCGATCTCATCTAACGTTATGTCATCGAGATCATTCGTCTGTTCTATGGATGCTACTATTTGAATGAACCTATCTGGTGTGGAATCTATTAGTTTTCGTACTAAAAGTGATTCATCCAATGCTTTTCCTAATTCTTTAGCCTTCGTGGCGTAGCTGTTCAATTTGGATGTAAATGCATCCACCATTTCATCCTCCTTCATGGCTTCATCTGAAGGGTCTGAAATCCAATCATCAGTGATTGTAACCGTGCTTGTTGCACTTTCTCTTCTCCAACGTGTCTCTTTTTCAGTGAATCCCATAATTCTTTTTCTGTTTTGCAACTTGCTACTTGTAAGATCACATCTTCGGTCAATGCTTGATATAGGAAGGCGGTTGTTGCCTTATCCTTCTTATCATCTACTTCTGTGTTTTCCTTAGGTTCTATTGCTTCCCATAAACCTTGTGCTTCTAGTATCACCTTAATTTGTATAGTCCAAACTGTGTAGTTTGTGGTTTTGAGTTTAATGCATTGATATTGTGTCATAGGGGTTATGGGTTTTGGTGTTGTGTTACTGCTACTCGCATCGTCACCGGGAATTTTGATAGTGCTTATGATCATCACTTTCTACTTTGTATGGGAATTATAACTAAGTATGGTATTCTTAATACTACGGGAACAGAAATAGTTATCCGGGAATCCTAGTAATACAGGATCAATATATATAGTTCTCGGGATTTCCTAATAGTATAAAATAAATATCTATACTATAAAAGTATAATTGAAATCCAAATGATGAATTCGTGACCTCGTATATTGTGTTACAACACAATCGTGTTCCCACTTGTGTGTCGATACTTTGAGTTATATCAACCACGTTCTTTTCTTTCCTCGTCTCCTTCCAAATCAATTCGGTCGTATTGATGTTGTTGTCGAATACTAACCAACGTGTTTTCTCCTTCTACCACACTTCACGTTGTTCCTACCTTTTTTCTTCTCGACTTGGTTACCACTACTTGCCCTAGACCATTGTTATGTCTCGGCTATGTTCTCCAAATCCACCCTTAGTGTCTTTTGGCCACGATCAAACCGTATGTTTGTCATTGTTTTTTTTGTTGTTCCAAGTCCCTCGCAAAAGAAGTCTCGGTAAACGTTTTACCGAATACAATTAAATTGCTTTTCTCCTTTTCTCCTTTTAATACCCCTCGGTATTAACCAACGTCTAAAAAAATGGTTTTTTTGTTTGTCGTTCCTGCTGTTGCTTGTCTCCTACGTTACGTTGTTCCACAATACTTTCTCGTTCTTTTCTTTTGTCCACACCGTATCTCAACAACCCTCAAATACCTTTCGGTATCTCTTTTGCAGCGAGTGATCAAGTCGCCTTCTTCTTCAATATTTGTTGTTGTTCTTGTATTGCCAACGTTCTTTAAACAATCCTTGAATTGTTTTGTTACCGATATACCTTTCAAAACTGACCAAGCAACTCCTTTTCAAGTTTTCTGCGCTTCTTTTTTTCCTTGTGTATCTCGGTAAATACACAATCTTTTCGACGTCTTTCTTTCTCCTTTGTTGCGTTGTAGTAAACCAACAAGTCCGTTCTTTGTTGTCGTGTGCAAGACACCAACAAGAATTCTTCAAAACAATTGTTTCTTCCTTTTTTCTGGTTTTGTTGTCGCGTACAAATGATCACAACAAAACAAGGCACCACTTCGGTTTTGGTGTCCTTTCTGTTTGCAAAAGACGACACAAAGAAAGTTGTATACGACTTTCTTGTGTCCCTAAGTTATCTAGGCAACCTCTTCTTACGTTAACAAGGTTCAAGAGTGTTGCGTTTGTTCCTGAAACTAAAGGTTTCAGCGTGGGTTTTTGTTTCTGTTTTTTTTTGTTTCTCGCTAACAGGTTTCTGTTTTTCTGGTTTGGTGTTTGATGGTGTAACGAGAATGGTTCAAACAAGGCTCTTGATGCCAAATGTTGGTCCCAAAGTATGAGTCGATATGTGTACGAAAGTATCAGCAACAATAGATTCACAACAATACTTTATTCAAACCAAAGCCTCAATAGTCGGCTTAGATTAAACCAATAGTAGTATCCGAAGTGTTACAAGGTTAGGTTAATGTCAATGAGACAATAACCAGACAAATACAAAGAAGAAGAAATAAGATCAGTACAATGATCTGAAAGAGAGATTGTAAGACAATGACTGCACACTTAGTTGTGTCTAACCCTAGATTAGGGGGAGGATTAAATAGAGGAAAAAGATACACAATGACCCCCTCAACGGTCATAAAAAGCATCAGCAGAAATGGACAATCATCAGCAGAAATGAGAATTTAAACCATTTATGCTATGTCCAAGAATAACCCTTGTAATAAGCCTGCAATAAACATAACTTGAAAACCATTAGCAATTGATAGAATGACATGTTTGCCACAGATTATGACCACAAATTCTAACATTCCCCCTTAATCTGTTGGGAAAACATATCAAACAATATCAATTTTTTACACAAGAATTTATGCTGATAAACAGGAAGGTTTTTTGTAAGGATGTCTGTAGTTTGATTTGAAGAGCCAATCTTTTTGGCATTTATAACACCTCTTGCAATTTTTTTCCTGATGAAGTGAACATCAATTTCAAAGTGTTTTGATCTTTCATGGAAAACAGGATTGACAGCAAGTTGTAAAGCAGATTTGTTATCACAAAAGAGATTAACAGGGAGATTGATATCAACTTTTAGATCTTTTAAGATTTTTTGAATCCAAATAATTTCACAGGCAGCAGTAGACATTGATCTATACCCTGCTTCTGTGGAAGATTTTGAAAGCGTGTTTTGTTTTTTACTTTTCCATGAGATCAAACAATCATTAAAGAAAACACAATAACCTGTGACAGATTTCCTGGTTTTCTTGCATTTAGCCCAGTCTGCATCACTATACCCTTCAAGATGATTTTCAGAGTTACTGAAATTGTACCTTAGTCCTTTTCCTGGAGCTCCTTTCAGATATCTCAGAACATTGAGGGCACATTCTAGATGAGATTTCAGAGGAGAATGCATATATTGTGCCAGACAATGAACTGAGTATGAGATGTCAGGTCTGGTATGGGTGAGATAAATAAGTTTCCCAAGTAACTTCTGATAGCCAGTAATGTTAACAAGAAAGGGATCATCAGTAGTGGGTATGTATGGAAGAACAGAGTTGGGTTCCATGGGAGTGGACACAGGTTTGCACCCAAGAAGTCCAAATTCTTTGAGAAGTTCAAGGCAATATTTTCTTTGGGTGAGACATATGTCATTACCAGTTTTTAAAACCTCAATGCCAAGAAAATATTTTAAGTTTCCCAAGTCTTTGATATGAAATTTAGATTTTAGAAATTCTTTGAATAGGTTTATCTCATCAATGCAGTTTCCAGTAAGCACAATGTCATCCACAAAGACAAGCAAAGCAATAAACTTGTTATTCTCTGTTTTGGTGAACAAAGAATGATCATTGACAGATTGAGCAAAGTTATTTTCATTTAATACACTAACAAGTTTTTCATTCCATTTCCTGGGAGCTTGTTTAAGGCCATACAGAGACTTGACAAGTTTACAGACTTGATTCTTATTGTTTTCATTACAGAACCCCTTAGGGATGGTCATATAGACATCCTCATCAAGGTTTCCATATAAAAAAGCATTGTTAACATCAAGTTGGAAAAGAGGCCATTTGTTTTTCACAGCTAAGGCAATAAGACATCTAATAGTAGACATTTTTACAACATGAGAGAAAGTTTCATCATAGTCTATTCCTTCCCTTTGGTTATAACCTTTAGCAACTAATCTAGCCTTGTATCTATCAACTTCACCATTGGCTTTATATTTGATTTTGAAGATCCATTTGTAACCAATGGGAGTTCTATTAGGTGGAAGATCAGTTATATCCCAAGCATGATTTTCATTTAAGGCCTCAATTTCAGAGTTCATAGCATCAACCCAATTACTGTCAAGAATAGCTTCTTCATAACATGTAGGTTCAATACTTTTATTTAGACTAGAGGCAAAGCAGTAGTTATCTTTGTTAAGGTTAGAGTAATTAACGACCTTTTCAACAACACATTTAACTTTCCCTTCAACAATAAAGTCATTAAGATTACTGGGCAGTTTGGAAACTCTAGTTGACCTTCTAGCAGTAGTGGCTGGCAAGCCTTCTTCTTGTTGAGAGTTCTGATTTGAATCAGAGGATGTATCAGCAGAATCAGAAGATGAATCAGCAGAATGTGATTCATGTGATATGGTGGCCTCAGGGTGTGTATTTTCATCTATGGATGTTGTAACAGGTTCATCATCCCCAGTAGGATGACCCAACACTGTGCCATCATCATAGGATGTCACTCTCCCTTCATCATTGAGACTTGTTTGTGAGTCAAAGAAATTTTTGTGATTTAAATCTTTAGGCACATAAGTTTCAACAAAAGGTTTTGACAAAGCATTTTTCATTTTGAAAGGAAAGACAGTTTCATAAAATTTGACATCTCTGGAGTAAAAGATATTTTTTGTTTCTAAACTTAAAAGTTTATAACCTTTTTTCTCATTTGAATACCCAATAAAAACACTCTTTTCAGACCTACTACTAAATTTATCAGAGATGTTGAGAATGGTGGCATAGCATAAGCAGGCAAAGACTCTAAGGAGAGAGAGTGAATGGTCATGCCCATACACAAGAGAGAAGGGAGACTTGCCAGACAACACTGAAGAGGGTAACCTCTTTATGACATAGGCAGCAGTTAGAACACATTCAGGCCAAAGATATAGAGGTAATTCCCCCTGAAACATAAAGGATCTAGCCACATTAAGGAGATGCTTATGTTTCCTTTCTGCAATACCATTTTGTAGTGGTGTATAAACACAAGAGGTTTGATGTAAAATTCCTTTTTCATGAAAGAAGTGTTGGAGTTTGTTATTGACAAATTCTGTCCCATTATCACTTCTGAATATCTTAACATTGTGTTCAAATTGATTTGATAGCATATGAGTAAAGTTGACAATGGAAACATAAACATCATCCTTTCCCTTAAGCATATAAACCCAGACAGCCCTGGAGTAGTCATCAACAATGGTTAGAAAATATTTGTAACCATCTTTGCTAGTGACTTTATATGGTCCCCATACATCTAGATGAACAAGTTGACCAATTTTAGTTGATTTATGTTCACTTAGAGGGAATGGTTCCCTGGTTTGTTTAGCTTTATTGCAAGTATCACAAAGATGGTCAGATTCAGAAGTACTATCAAGTTTAAGAGTGGGTTTAAGTATATGTAGGACTTGGTCAGAGGGATGACCAAGTCTTTGATGCCAGAGATTTCTAGAAACATGACAAACAGATATGCAGTTATTAGAAGTAATCTTACATGTAGAATCAATATCAAACATATATAACCCATTGCATTGTTTACCAATCCCCACAATCCTTTTTTGATGTAAATCCTGTATATAGCAATTAGATTCATTAAATCCAACAAACATCTTATTGTCTCTAGCAATCTTATGAACATACAGCAGACTGACATTGTACTCAGGAACAACCAGAACATCAAAAAGAGTGAGGTCATTATTGACTTTTAAATCACCAATTTTAGTAATTAAGGCCTGAGTACCATTGGGATGACCAACAGTTAGACCAAGATTTGAAATGTCAACAACATTGATTAAAAAATTTGCAGATACAGTCATGTGCTGATTTGCACCAGAGTCAATAATCCAACCAAGATTGATGTTTCCAGATAAAGTTTTTGTGTTGTTATTAAAAAATTTGTTGAAGTTTATGTTAAATTTGACACTACCATTAAAGAAAGTTCCTGAAAATTTTTTACCTGCCATGTTGGCATTAGCAGAAGACACATTGTTGTCATTAAGAAGACTCATAAGTCTGAAGAGCTGTTCATTAGACAAAGAGACAGGAGAGTTGCTAGTTCTATTATCAGTGACATGATTAGCATCAGTGGAAACATTGTTACTGCTGAAAGGTTTAGCATTAAAGTTCCTTTTGACATATCCAGCAGGATAACCAACAAGATCATAACATCTATCAACAGTGTGACCACATTTTTTGCAGTTAGTACATTTGAGATTCATGTTTGGTCCTCTGTTGTTTGAGCTGTTACCAGCATTAAAACCAGAACCTTTATTGAAATTGTTGTTGTTAAATCCTTTTTTGTTATCAAAGAATTTTCCTCCATCAAAGGTTTTTGCAGCAAAAGCAGTAGCATTGGGTTTAGCAGAGCTATTCCCAGATGAAACATTTATGTGGGATTCTTCTCCAGAGACAACAGAGAAGGCAGTTTTGACATTAGGCAAAGGGTCTCTAGTTAAAATATTACTTCTGATGGGAACATAGGAGTCATCAAGACCCATAAGAAATTGCATTAATTTGATTAGCTGATTGTGTTTTTCAAAATGTTTTGCAGCCTCACAAGTACAGGGTGGTAAGCTAATCATACAATCAAATTGTTTCCACAAAGAATTAAGGTTGTTGTAATAATCAGCAAGAGAAGACCCATTTTGACTAAGAGAGTTTATATTTTTATGCAAATTAAAAATAGCTGAACCATCAACCTTATCATAAGTATCTTTAAGGTCATTCCACATTTCATAAGCAGTTTTGGCATAGATAGCTATAGCAAATAATTCAGGACTGAGAGAGTTAAGAATCCAGGTGACAACAACAGAGTTACATTTATCCCATTGAGTAGCAATAATAGGATTCGAGTCATCTCTTAAGCAAGTACCATCAATAAATCCTAACTTATTATGGTTCCTTAAGGCAAAGGTCATGGCCATTTTCCATATTTTATAATTTTCTGTTCCAGTGAGTTTGATGGAAATAATAGAAGTACCATTAGTGTTGTTAGGGTGTAAATATAAAGCATCACCAAAAGATAAGTTTTTTTCAGTGGAGGAACCACCACCAGTATTATCATCACCAACAACCATAAGAAAGACAGAAAAATAACAACTAATGCAGATGAACAGATAAGAGACAGTAAGAATAAGAACATGAAATTAAGAAACAACAAGAACCAAGCCTGTGAACTGGGGTAAACCATAGCAGGTATTCATACCACTCAGAGGTGGCAGATCAAGATGTTAGTCTACCCGTTTGCACCCACAAAGACTTAAGTACTGTTGTTGAAGATGAAAGTAGACTTACAGAGTAATATGCAGCGGAAGTAACAAATCACAATTACCCTAGATTCACTTAGTCTAGGGCTAATTGTGAATAAGAGATAACCAGCGATTATGCCAATAGAAATAACCCCAAACCACATTTTGAAACCCATTGTTGCTGTGATTATGAGCCTGATGCTCTGATACCATGTACGAAAGTATCAGCAACAATAGATTCACAACAATACTTTATTCAAACCAAAGCCTCAATAGTCGGCTTAGATTAAACCAACAGTAGTATCCAAAGTGTTACAAGGTTAGGTCAATGTCAATGAGACAATAACCAGACAAATACAAAGAAGATTAAATAAGATCAGTACAATGATCTGAAAGAGAGATTGTAAGACAATGATTGCACACTTAGTTGTGTCTAACCCTAGATTAGGGGGAGGATTAAATAGAGGAAAAAGATACACAATGACCCCCTCAACGGTCATAAAAAGCATCAGCAGAAATGGACAATCATCAGCAGAAATGAGAATTTAAACCATTTATGCTTTGTCCAAGAATAACCCCCGTAATAAGCCTGCAATAAACATAACTTGAAAACCATTAGCAATTGATAGAATGACATGTTTGCCACAGATTATGACCACAAATTCTAACAATATGAAATGATTTGCAAACAATGTAAACAAAGATAACTTATATATTTCGTCCAACTAAAATATCGATACAGATTTGTACATATATATAGTATTTGAATGGGTGTGTCCAAGCGACATGACCCTTCACTAAATTCTACAGATTTCTAACTATAATAACTAACTAGCGGTTGTAGACTTTCGTTTCTACAAGTTTGGTCCTTCATGTTTCCAGAAAGTAACATCGAGATTACTAACTTGGTTCATAGATTTCGGTTAAAAGTGTTCAAATTTATTTTTCCTTTTGTAAGGAAAGAACACTCCAAATTCCTAAACTATATCTGGTACCACACTACCACATATGAATTTTGGGTCAAGCAAAAATATATATAAGCTATTTTGAGTAAGAAAGTATATATAAGCAATTTTGAGTAAGCAATCCTGAACAGCCACTAATTAGCAATCAAGTTGGTAATTAAAACAGCATATAAGATAACTTGCGTCGTGGTAACAAAAGCTTACACTAGATTTACTGTTAAGTATAAGATTTATATAAGTGTCTGCATAACCAGGTAATACTAGATTTATCGACCCAAAATCACTAATGAAAGTAAAAAGGATGTAAAAGAAGAGGAACTATAAGAAGGTTTTGTGTATTAGTAATGGGCTAATGGCTCAAAAAGTAATTATTGTTGCTTTCCAAAAATAGGAACTGGCATATTTCTCATTATAGAAGGTTGATTTGCGTAACATTGCAGTTTTCAGTTAAAAGTGTTCAAATTTATTTTTCCTTTTGTAAGGAAAGAACACTCCAAATTCCTAAACTATATCTGGTACCACACTACCACATGTGAGGTGTTGTTTACATTTTTAAGCTTTTGGACCATGTATGATTACATAATCTAACATATATATTAATTCGATTTCGCGTTTGTAAACGACATCTTTCAAATATGGAAATCGAAAGAAGAATTACTTGCAGAATAAACCTAAAATAGCAAAATTCATGGAGAAACTACAATTAATGAATGATCTTTCCTAGCTATATTTGGACATTGAAATGAATAGATGATAGTACTATTGTTGAAACAACACCTAGACCAATCCTTAAACTGGAAGTTCCACTGTCTGTCTTTGTGTCCTTGTCTGCAGGCTTTGGTGGTGGTCTGGTTGGTGCTGGTGGTGGTCTGCTCGTTGGTGCGGTTGGCGATCCTGTTGGTGTATTTATAGGCTTACCAGGTGACTCTTTAGATTCTGGTGCACCTGATGGAGGTACTGAGGGTGCTGATATTGGTGGATTTGGAGCAAAGGGTGGTGATAGCTTAGGAGCCACTGGTGGGACCGGTGGTGGAGGAATTGTTGGCGGGGAGGAAGGGACCACATCCGTTTTTGGGCTAAGAGCGGGTGGCTCCACAGGAGCTATACCAGGGCAAACCATGCCAGTTGGAACAATGGCAGTGCTAATATGAAGCACTGATAAGTTGCATGTTTCACAAGCGATTGATCCAACCAAAAGAGCCCCTGGCCGGGACTTTTGAGTGGCCGATCCAATGTACACAATTCCATTTTTTAATACTGTAGGTTTCAAGAAGCCTTGTAAACCAAGGGCTCGACCAGAATTCTGGTACAATGTGGTCATTTGGGTAGTGTTTGACAGCTTTCGAAGCTTTCTCACATCATAATAATCAAGAAGCACATGAACCGTCAATAGGTTTTTCAGCACATCAGGTGGTTTTCCAGATAATTTTGTTAGAGCGTCATTAGGAAGGGCAAGAAGCGTAACTGGTTTATGCAAATTGATCTCTGTGGCGAGGTTAGTTTCAGTAAGGTAATTATTGAAAGTACTGAAAGACGGGTATTGGCTCAGTATTTTTGTAATGTTAAAAGCATTGGAGTAGTGAACGAAGAACAACAGATGGATGTATAGCAACAGATAAGCCTTAAACTGCATCAGGATATATGACAATAATGGCGACAATGGTTTCTCGTGTTCGTGTTGATATGATGGTGAATGGTGATGGAGATATGGAGGGTTTGTGGTTTATAATTAGATGTAACACATATATATGAATGAAGTCAAAGATTTGGACAGTTTCAAGAGGAGAAAATGGATCTTGTGGCATTTTTAGAGGAAATTTGTTTCCAATTGTATTCATTAACATTATGGTCAAGATTGTAATAAACTGATATATGATGTTTATTTACAAAAGAATAATCTGCACTAAAAAACCTAAAACTTAGTAATAACCATAACATTAATCAACTTAGCTTACTTGTTTTATAGTTTATAGGAAAGATTGTTTTATTGGAAGTTGGGTATAAGTGCTTATAACAGAATAACTTTTAGTAGTTGTGTTAACAAAGCAACTTATTGTTTATGTCATGTTGTATCTTGTACGGCTCAACTTCTGTTCCAGTTACTTCAAGATTCAACAACCAAAGAAATGAGGTTTTATATCTTATTCTTAAATTAGTATTGGAAATGATATGTAAACTTGGTTTTCGGTCGAATATGAATTGAAGTACTATAGCAAAAAGTTTCGCTCGGATAGGAGATAACTTGTTTTCTGCCTATTCATTACAAACAATTCATTAGTAAAGCATCAATGAAAAATTCAATTAAATTTCAACGAGGAGGTTGAGTACGTACAAGAATGTCTATAAACCAACAATGCTAATTCCACGTTACATAAAGAATGATTGATATTACTAATTCCACGTTACGTAGTATCCCATCACTGTTAATCTTGCTCATTTAACTCATTTGGAAATGCCTAATCTTACTGGAATTCGAACTTCATTCAGTCTAGCATCTGCGGCGCTATCCAACCAAGGAGATGAAACATATTTCGATCTATTTGAGCAAGAAGACTTCCACAACTCATCTTCATAACCGTCATAATCGGTACCATCATCGTCATCATCTGAGAACGATGAATAAGAGGTAATGGCATTTATGTCCAAAATGCCTTGTGATTCGTCAACCTCATTGACGTCATCATCAACTAAACCTTTTAAAAACGGATGATCTAACAACTTATTAGCAGATAATCTACGCACAACCTTCTTAGACAAACAACCCTTCAAGAAACTCTTACCTTCATTCGATATGCTACTAGAGCTAATAACCGACTCAATTTCATTCTCATAACCAACACGTCTCAAAACCTCATTCTTACCCAAATCTTTATATGCAAGCCAAAGTTTTTTTCCAGTCAACATCTCAAACACAATACACCCAAATGCCCAAATATCAGCTGGCGGTTTTTGAACACCATTAATCACAGCTTCTGGTGAGAAATACAACGGGTTACCCCTCCAATAACGACCCGGATTCCTCTTATTAACCTGCTTCACCTTTTTCGCCAAGCCCAAATCACCAATCTTAGCAATAAAACCATTATTATTCTTATTAGCAACAAGCAATACATTATCAGGTTTTAAATCACAATGAACATACCCTCGTTTATGAACTTGACTTAACCCTTTTAGAACCGATCTAGCATAACGCTTAACATCAGTTTCCAACAACCCTTTACCCTTAGACTTCTTAATAACATCGTCTAAGGTTCCACCAGAAGCAAACTCCAATAACATATTATAAACTATACGATTATTCTCAATAGTAATCTCTTCCCCTAAACACTTGATCACATTTGCAGACCCGCGAATATTATCCATAACCTCTTTCTCTTTCTGAATAGAACTTGAAACAGAAACCTCTGCCGATTTCACAGCCATTATGGACGGATACGAGCTGTATTTCACTTTCGTATTAGCAACGAAAACAGAACCATACCTACCTTTACCAATGACTGAGCCTCTAATCCAAGCAGCACCATCACCATAATCTTCTTGTTTACTTCTTTTCGCAACGTGAACTTTTTCATTATCAGTAAGGCTTCGCTTCTTCATATTCGACTCGTTTGAGCTCAACATCATTGCAAATAGGTTATTGAAAGTCAGGGTTTTTGGTAACTTGGGGCTGAAGCAATGACAATATGAGATTTGGGCTACGGTTTAGAAGGTGAAAACGTATGAAATATGTTTTTGTTTGATGAATGATGGGAGTTTATATAGAAAAGTGGGGTGAAGGGTTTTATAACAGAATTAACGGTCAGTTTGTTTATAAAGCAAAAGTTGTGTTTAGTTTTCATGTTGAGTTTCTATTTTTGGCATAATGCTTTCATTCTTTTCTTGTATGGTCAAGTTTTGTTTTATTTCTTGTTATGAGGACAACATTTAGACATGATGTGATGATAAGTTGTTGCAATAAAAAAACTTAAAAAGTTTCGAATAAAAAACACGCTGTTAACATACAAATAAGTCACTTTACTTTCCAAAAAAATGCATATAAGATAATTAACTTTCATTTTGTTCATTTGGATTATTAAACTTACGAAACGTGACATTTTGATCACCGAACTTCTAAAAAAGTACGACTGAACTCGTAAAACATACCATTTAATTTTATGTTATTTAATTTATCCAAAAATACGCCTTCAAATCACTCATATTAACACTGAAATTAGATAATAGTAATCTAAATGTCAATTCTTATAAGTTCAGTAATCCAAATAAACAAAATGAAAGTTCGTCATCTTAGGAGCATTTTTTCCGGAAAGTTTAGTGACGCATTTGTATATTAACCCAATAAATGAATAATCATACGCAAGGTTGTAAAAATTGCTAGGTGCTAACTGGGCGGCCAGGAACCGCCTAGCGATTAATCAGTTAAGCAACGATTAATCGGATTAGATTTGTTATATATAAAATTATAAATTTTCAAAAGTATATATATATAACATAAACGGAATGCTTCAAAATACTTTAAGTTTCAAAGTTCACATGATTCAATTTATTTTCAAAAATCCATTTCCGAATTCAATTCAACATTCAGTTGAAATAAGGAAAACGAGCGTACCTTCACATTTTGTGTAAAGTCATAACTCGATGTGCATTCATATAACATACGATCTCTACTCCCACATAACTACACGCGTGCATTCATCACCATGGTTAACAACGAAGTCCCTACTCCAACAACCTTGTCTAAGTCAGATAAGTTACTTGCCTTACCCCCCACCCCCATAACAAGCCTTGTTCCGTTTAAACTCGATATTGCAAAATCGAACTACTCCTCATGGTGCTTCTTTTTCAAGAATCATTGTGAGGGTTCGGAAATTTTCGACCACATCAATGCACCTGCGACATCCTGCAGTCACGTTTTTCCTCTCACCGCGGAATGGTTAAATGTAGACTCTATAGTCAAATCTTGGACATTCTTAACTTGCAATGATGTTCTAGTTGGTCGTCTTGTTAAAGCGAACCCAAAAAACTGCTCTTAATGCTTGGTCTTTTCTTGAACGAATCTTCCTAGACAACAAAAGAACCAAAACTATTGCTCTACGGGGTGAGCTTCGGGTTTTAGACATAGATGATGTGACCGTATAGATGCTTGCTTTAATTTGCTAAGATAGAATCGATTTCTACTTTGCTTTCCGACCTTGGTTCTCCGATGCATGACGATGACCTCGTCACTTATGCCATCCATGGCTTGAATGATCTGTCCGCTCATATAACCAGCATCATTTCCCACCGTGACCCCTTCCCCGACCTTGACACAGTTAGGTCTATGGTTACAACCTAGGAACTTCGGTTAAAACATAAGACAAATCAATCGGTTTCACTTACCACACCCTCGGCTTCACAAGTATTATTAGCTGAGAGTTCCACACCTCACTCCCGTGAAAACCGAGCCCGTGACTCTTGTGGACCAACCTCAACTAATGTGTGTCGACATTTTGGTCGAACTGGTATGTGCAAATGGGGTGCGGGATGTCGGTTTGTGCATGAAAACGGTGGACGTAATAATATTATGGCTTCACATAACTCATTATGGTCTAGCTCTAAAGGTAAGGTAGGAACGGATATCATGCTATTGGCATGCCACATCAGTGCCACATCATCCCCTCCCAATAACACACCAATAACTAAAACACTGTAGTTAACAGAGGTACGCACGCAGATGTTGCAGAAGCAAACAACACAGAAAATAAAGAACAAAGTAAATTGCCAGGAACACGCAATTATGTTTATTGAAGAAACTAACTCAAAACTTCAATTCGGTACAAAGGTAATGCCCTACCCTTCTCGGTATATATAGACTAAACTAAACGTATTAGACTATAACTAGGATTACACATTAAACCTATCCTAAACCAATGAGGACTACTCCATATTAGGATAAATATTAGACGAGTTGGACTAGCACTCCAACTGTGATAATCACAGAAACTTGATCCATGCTAGAAGCCACAATCAGATCTCAGGAATTCCCAACAATCACCCCCTGAATTTCTGAGTCGAAGAGGGTAAGTCTCGTACACCAAGTAACGATCTCATCTCCTTGAACCTTATGCGCGCCAAGGCCTTCGTTAATGGGTCTGCTCTTTGTTCTTCACCGGATACATGCTCAACAATTACCTGCTCATTCCCAGTCACTTCCGCCAATAACTCCCTTAGCCAAATTGCTTGACACGCAACTGTAGTAGCCGCCATGAACTTAGCTTCACACGAAGATAACGCCACGGTAGTTTGCTTTTGTGAGCACCATGTAATAGGTGATGTACCGAGATAAAAAACATGTCCAGTAGTACTCCGTCCATCATCAATATCAATATTATGACTGCTAAATCCCACAAGTCTTATGTCATTACAACGATTGTATTTAATTCCAAACGAAGTCGTACCTTTAAGATAGCGTAGGATTTGCTTGATTGCACGAGCATGTGATTCTCTTGGACTTTGCATATATCGACTAACTACTCCAACCGAGTAAGTCAAATCTGGACGAGTGTGCAAGAGGTAACACAAGCAACTCACAACATTTCGATATTGAGTAGCTTCAACTTCTGGTTCATCTTCTGCTTTTGTCAACTTGAGTCCCGGTTCCATCGGACATAAAGTTGCATTGCAATCTTCCATACCAGCTTCTTTCAAGATCTTCCTTGCGTATCTCTCTTGCTTGATCTCCATGCAATCCTTTTCTTGTGAGACTTCGATACCTAAGTAATAAGTTAACTCACCAAGATCCGACATTTCAAATTGAGACACCATTCTCCTTTTGAACTTATTTATGAGGTCTAAGCTTGTCCCAGTCACGAATAAATCATCCACATTAACCGCAACAATGATAAATTCTCCATTGGACACCTTTCTATAGATCACATTTTCGTGCACGCATTGTAGAAAACCCATCTCTTTTAAATTACTATCAAGCTCCTTTCGATAACCATTTAGAAGAGCCGTTCTCATATCCAAGTGATGAATCTTCCATCCTTTCCCGGCTGCGAGAGCAATCAAGAGTCGTATGGTCTCGAGTCGAGCTACCGACGCGAATACTTCTTCAACTTCAATAACAGGTTGTTGTTCAACTGATTCTCGTTCCACTTCGTTTGTATCTTCTTTACCAACTTTTAGTTGAGCTTTATAAAGGCGATTTGCACTACGTGGGACCTTTATAAGTAAATCTCCGCAACTATCTCGCATGGTTAAGAAATCACCTCGGATACTAATATCATAACCAAATATTGTAGCTTGTCCAAGACTTATCACATTACTACGAAGAGCGGGAATATAATAGACATCTTTCAACAACTTTTGTTCTCCGTTTTTACCTTGGAACAAAATCGAGCCTTTTCCCTTTATGCTCACACATGAACCATCTCCGAACCTAACACGTCCAATAATATTTTCGTTTAATTCAGAAAAGTAAGAGTAATTACCTGTCATGTGATTACTTGCACCGTTGTCAAAATACCATACATTCTCTTCATCGGTATTTGACTCGCTCTTTGGTGGAGTGTACTTTTCTTCATTCATAAAAATCGTTTCTTGAATATGGTTCATCATAAAGAACGTACCTTCCTCATGATACACATCTTTCTCTTGCGTCTCATTAAGGTTAACTTCATGGTTTCGGTTTCGTTCAGGGCATCTTGAAACAAAGTGTCCGTATGCATCACAACGGTAACACTTTATATGTGAGAGGTCACGTTTCTCATGTTGTTTACCCTTTTGTTCATTATCTTCACGGTTTTTCGAGGAGTCACGTTGAGTGTTGCCATGTCCACTACCTTGACCACGACCACGACCATGACCTCGAGAGTATGAACCACGTCCTCTTCCTCCGCTTGAGTCATTATTCCTGTAGGAATTATCGGTCCTAGCATAAAGCAAGTTCTCTTGAGCATCGTTTGCTTTGTCTTCTTCCTTGACTCTTTCTTCATACGCTTTCAATCGTCCAACCACATCCTCAAACCCCGTTTCTTTAAGGTCTAAAACCTGCTCTAGGGCCGCCACGATATGGACAAAACGTCTAGGAAGACTTGTGAGAAACTTCTTTACCAGCTTGTGTTCCGACATGACTTCTCCAAGCGTGGTTGATTTAGACGCAATACCTGATAACTTTGCAGCATATTCGTCTATGGTACCGTTATCTGACATCTTCAGATTCTCGAACTCCGTAATTAGGGTTTGAAGCCTCGCTTCCTTCACACGATCAGCCCCTAAGTTACGAGTTTTTATCGCTTCCCACATCTCCTTCCCGGTTTTCAAATTCCCGATTTGCAAAATCAAATCTTCTGGGATCGATTGAAACAATAAGCCTTTAACTATATTGTTTTTCTTGGCATCGTCTGAGCCCGGATCTACCACATCCCATACTCCATGAATTCCAAGAAGAACTTCCATTCGCATACTCCATATGGTGTAGTTTGTTGACGTCAATATCGGACATTGAAACGTTAACGTGGTTTCCTTGACAACCTGTTGTGAGCTTTCTCCCACCACCATCTTAGTTCGTCTTCTGGTTCGGGAATAAGTTTGTAAAGGGGAACAATCCAGCCCGTATACCACGGCTAGATTTAGCTAACCTCAGTGAGACAATCAACAGTTCAAAGGATGGTTTCCAACTTACTGTATTAACTAAAAAGAAACTGCGATCAGTACACTAAACTGATTAATTACACACGACTAAAAAACCCACAGGTTCACTGGTTCTTAATCTTTTTAAGTGGGCTCTCATCAGTTTACAAGAGAAAAGAAAATTGGGCTGCAAATAATTATTGGGCTTCAACCAGGACCAACCATCTTATTCACAGGTTTGAGTCGATTATTATTTCTGTAACCCTAAGTTTTTGATACTCAGGTCACCAGCTCTTCACGTGTTACCAGAGGATCACAGGTTAGGAAGGTTAGGAGTGAACGATTGTTTCAGGTGTCTGTAACCCTTCAACACAGCAACAAAGCACCAACAACAACACAAAGCTCTTCAACCTGATTAGTGACGACTAACCCCTGAGACACAGGTTAGTTTCTTGGATTGATTTTGGTTTTATGTAACCCTTAAGTCGCAGTTACAAATCACCAATAACACTTCGAAGCTCTTGATACCAATTGTAGTTAACAGAGGTACGCACGCAGATGTTGCAGAAGCAAACAACACAGAAAATAAAGAACAAAGTAAATTGCCAGGAACACGCAATTATGTTTATTGAAGAAACTAACTCAAAACTTCAATTCGGTACAAAGGTAATGCCCTACCCTTCTCGGTATATATAGACTAAACTAAACGTATTAGACTATAACTAGGATTACACATTAAACCTATCCTAAACCAATGAGGACTACTCCATATTAGGATAAATATTAGACGAGTTGGACTAGCACTCCAACTGTGATAATCACAGAAACTTGATCCATGCTAGAAGCCACAATCAGATCTCAGGAATTCCCAACAAACACCCCTCCTTCATAACACACCAATAACATCATCTATAGGTCCCACAAAATACCTCACCAAATATACCCACTCACTCACAATACACAAAAAAAGACAAAAGAAAAACACACAAAAGGGTGCATTTGGCATGAGCCATTGGAGTGGCTCAAAACTCTTTGGCACAGGTTTGGCATGTTAGCCGGTATGGTTGGCTCACGATTGGCACGAAAAAAGGAACGGATGGCATGTTATTTGCAACCATACCGTGTGCTCTAATTCTCGTCAAAAACAGCGGGGCTCCAACATCATCTAGCAATAATATTCATGGCATGGGCCAAGCTTAGTTGGTACAATTAGTAGAAGGTCAACAACGTTTAGCACAATATGGATTAGCAGACCGTATATCTCAAGCTCAGCGTGTATTACAGGACCAACAACAGTCTTTTCCTTCTAACAGGCCCAACATCACATCTCAACCCCCTCCCGGGTTTCTTTCCATGATGCAGACCCGCACCTCTACTTTCACGTTCACATTTTTCTGTTTCTTTATTTCCTTAACCTTGTCATCCTGTGACTAATCCTTCAAAAGCTTTGTATGTTTTGGATCCTCTTAAGTTCCAATGAATATCATTACATCACATAACCCATGTTTGACTTACCCTTCCACCATTATCATAAAATGTGCAGAATCCGGTGAAAATTTTATATTCTTTCAATTTCACACAAATTTTCGATGCAATTTCAACTTCATATAATGCAAAAAACTTACCAAGAAGTGTCAGAAAAGTCCCTGTTTGGACCATTTCGAGATTACACCATTCTCTCTACAAGTTCCAAACTTTCTACAAACCGTACACCTTTGCCTTCAAGAAACACATTATATGTATCGATATTAAGATTTATATTCTTTCCAACTATTTTGATAGTATACTTCTTGCTGTCCAACAGTGATAAGCTGTTGTCAATAATACTATAATATCAAGTTGTCACTTGTCAGTAAATCAAACTTTTAAAGGAAACGGGTCAAACGGGTCAAAAATCACCAAGCCTCCTTAATTGCTGTTTTCATATATGATTTGATTCTTATAGTACAGATATAGTTTTCTAAAATCATACCAATGTCGGCTAATTAAGAGTGCTGTTAGTGCCAGAAAAATAAGCTTCCAACAACATCCCCGTCTCCTCAATATTTTGTGTGATACTTCCTGAACTCCTCATGCTCTTATGTCTACTTCTTGCAAAGCTAAAATATTTTTTAAAGCTTTCGAAAATCTGGAATTGAAGAAACTGGAAATGCTGGAGTTGATACAGATTGTGGACCATCGGATAGCCTGTATCCCGTCATAGATTGATCTCCACAGTTGGATAGTGAGTACATCCTCATTTTCTTCTCGGCGTAGAAAACAGAAAGATAGTGATTAAACATGCTGAAATGGGGTATTTTGAGAGATTTTGTGATGTTAAATGCATTGGAGTAGTTAGCAAAAAAAAAAACAGATAAACCTTGGGATGCACTACTACATGGTACATGTTTATTGTTTGACTTCCAAAGTCAAACCTTTGACTTTATAAATTTCATAATTTATACGAAAGATGGTTAAGGAAGCTAACGATTAAGAGCCGAACAACAAAAGGTCCTATATTTGGAAGAGTAAAAGTGACATTAATCTTCTGATTTGATTGATGTGGCCGGTAATTCGGATTAAAATTAATGTTTGTATGGTACTTGAGGTCTAAGTGCTTATAGCAGTGAGAATGTCAATTGTTGTAACAAAGCAACTTACCGAGTAATATTTATGTCATATTGTATCTTTTATCGGTCATCATCTGTTCCGGTTATTATAAGCTTCAACAGCCAAATGAATGGTGTTGAGTTTAATGAAATAATGGTTCACTTAGATGCATCCCACATCGCCATAGAGTAGGTTACATGCAAGGTGGCAAAGACTATAAAAACAGACTCCTAGAAGTTTATTAAGCATACCTTTCTCGGCCTTTTGGCTAAGATCAAGTGTAGTATCTGTTCTTATCAGTTTAATATCTGATATGTGAGCCATCGGCTCACTCGATATTAATCTTATTTTTTTTATGGGGAAAGACCCACCACAGTAGCTTGCTATTGGGGTCTTTGCGAGTTGCTTTGGTGTTGCACTACAGCCTTAGCCTGGCTCACCCCTCCAATCTCAGTTTAAGCATAAGATCAAATTTATATTCAGCCCTATACTACTACCTTCGTCACTTTAGAGTTAACCTTTTTACTGTCAATCATAATTTACTTCTCTAATTAGTAGTTTAGCACACTAAATCGATCAGTCAACTTCACCTACTGAGTATTGCAGTGTTTTTTACTACACATCTCCAAACCAGGGTGCTTTAAAATTTAAATGACTCAATATAATAAACATTTCATTATATACAATAGACTGAAATGACTTGTTATAGAACAGTTTGTTCAGTAGATGGCGGTGGCTTTGAATGACTCAGCCAGCATGTTTCGTTGTTTACTGATACTTATTCAAAATTTCACTTAAAGTTAAAACATTCTACTAGCTACTACGTTTGTCCTAGGACAACTCGCCCAAATAAACTTATTGATGAATGTCTGAAATATGGCTCGTTACCTACTAATTTGGTTAGAGCATCATCAGGAAAAACAAGAACGGTAACTGGTTTATGCAAATTGATCTCTGTGGCGAGATTAGTAACAGAAAGATAGTGATTAAACATGCTGAAATGGGGTATTATGATGTGATGTTAATCACATTGGAGTAGTTAGCGAGAAACAGATAAACCTTGAGTTGCACTACTACATGGTACATGTTTACTGTTTGACCTCCAAAGTCAAACCTTTGACTTTCGAAATCCATAATTATATGAAACTTGGTTAAGGAAGCTAACGACTAAGAGCCGAACAACAAAAGGTCCAATATTTGGAAGAAAAAAAATGGCATTAATCTTCTGTTTTGATTAAATTAATGTTTGTATGGTACTTGGGATATAAGTGCTTATAAGAGTATAACTGTCAGTTGTTTTAACAAAGCAACTTAATATTCATGTCATGTTGCATCTTTTATGGCTCAACATCTGTTCCAGTTACTTTAAGCTTCAACAACCAAATCAATGTGGTTTTAATCTCAGTTCGTAAAAGGGTATGCATATGATTTCTAAACTCGGTTTTTCGGTTGGATATGAAGTACAGCAAAAAAGTTTGAGACAATGTACATCCCAGTTATTACATCATCTATGACATTTCATTACAAACAATTCATTAACACTATTTGATATTAAGATTAAACTTCTGCAAATTTGTTAGAGACAAAAAGATTATAACAAATGCAAGACGACAGTATAGTATCAATGAACAGTTTTATCAAATTTCAATGAGAATACTGAGTACAAGGATCGATTTAAACCAACAACTCTAAATATCATATGCGCCTTAAAGAATGATCTCTATCTCTAATTACACGCTACTTAGTACCTCACCATCAATATTTGCTCGTTAAACTCATTTGGAAAGGCCTAATCTTACTGGAATTCTGACTTCGTTTAATCTAGCATCTCCGGCCCTATCTGGCCAAGGAGAGAAAGCATAACTCGATCTATCAGAAGATATCCGCAACTCATCATCATCACTGGCTTCATCGTCACTACCTTCATCATCACTACCTTCATAACCACTACCATCATCATCAGAGAACGATGAATAAGAGGTAATGGCATTTATGTCCAAAATGCCTTGTGATTCCTCGACATCATCATCAACTAACCCCTTTAGAAACGGATGATCTAACAACTTATCAGCAGATAATCTACGCACAACCTTCTTACACAAACAACCCTTCAAGAAGCTCTTACCTTCATTCGATATACTACTAGAGCTAATAACCGACTCAATTTCATTCTCATAACCAACACGTATCAAAACCTCATTCTTACCCAAATCTTTATATGCAAGCCAAAGTTTTTTTCCGGTCAACATCTCAAACACAATACATCCAAATGCCCAAATATCAGCTGGCGGTTTTTGAACACCACGAATCACAGCTTCTGGTGAGAAATACAAAGGGTTACCCCTCCAATAACGACCCGGATCCTTCTTCTTAACCTGATTCACCCTCTTAGCCAGTCCCAGATCACCAACTTTAACAACAAAACCATCATTATTCTTATTAGCCACAAGCAATATATTCTCAGGTTTTAAATCACAATGAACATACCCTCGTTTATGAACGTGACTTAACCCTTTTAGAATCGATCTAGCATAACGCTTAACATCAACTTCCAACAACCCTTTACCATGAGACATCTTAATAACATCAGCTAGGGTTCCACCAGAAGCGAGCTCAAATAACAAATTATAAACAATCTGATTATTCTCAAGAGTAATCTCCTCCCCAAAACACTTGATCACATTCGCAGACCCTCGAATATTATCCATAACCTCTTTTTCCTTCTGAATAGAACCCGATACAGACGCTTCTGCAGATTTAACAGCCATAATGGACGGATACAAACTATATCTAGATCGCGCATTCATATTAGCAACGAAAACAGAACCATAACTACCTTTACCAACAACTGAACGTCTAATCCAAGGAGCATCATCACCACAATCTTCCTGTTTACTTCTTTTCGCTTCGTAAGCGTTTTCTTTATCAGTAAGACTTCGTTTCTTCATATTATATTCGCTCGACTTCAACATCATTGCTGATTTACTGATTAAAACTTAAGGGTTTTTGGTAACTTGGGGTTGGAGGAATGAAAACTGAAGAGATGAGAAAAGGGTTAGGGTTTGAAAGATGGTAATATTTGATGAATGATGGGAGTTTATATAGAAAAGGGGTGTAGGGTTTTATAACAGAATAACGTTTTTTTTTTCTTGTATTGCACGTTTTGTTCTAATACTTGTCATAAGGACAGAATGTAGACATAATGTTATGATAAGTAATAATGAGAATATATAATTTTTTTGTTGCTTCAACTGCATGTCTATTTTTCGATTTTGTTTAGGTCAAATAAGTGCCTACTTCCACGTTACGTTCATTTTTATTAGTGATCGAACAGCGTAAGTTACACACGTCGATTTAGAACTTTGTGCATTTTGTAAGTAAACGTAATTGTTGTTGTCCCAAATATCTCTTGATCGATTATATAAGTTGCAATGATTTGAATAAGTAAATATGTTCTATATTTGATTAACCTTCTAACGTTGCATTTACATATGTATATATAGGTTCTGAATCGGTACCAATGTAACCGACATAACCCTTCATGATTCTACAGAAATAACTGCCACGTAGTTATTATCTTTGGCTTTGACATAACTAGTCCTTAATGTTTAAACTAAACATAATACTAATCAATGAATAAGATTATCGGGTCACATTCTCCTCCTTAATCTTGATTGTTGCTTCTTGTTAAATCTTAAACTCCGAGCATTTGTCGCATCGTCATGAACTTTAGTCTTGGTAGAGCCTTTGTTAGTATATCCGCTCTTTGTAGTTCTCCGCTGACGTGCTCCACATTGATATGTCCATTCTCTACACATTCTCGAATGAAATGATAGCGAATGTCGATGTGTTTACTTCTTCCATGAAAAACTGGGTTCTTGACTAGTGCTATTGCTGAAATGTTATCTACCCTCAGCGTTATCTTCTTTTCTTCATCTCCAGTTAATTCACTAAGTAATCTCTTCAACCATAAGGCTTGACATGCTGCTGCAGTAGCCGCCATGAATTCTGATTCACATGATGATAGCGCCACTGTTGGTTGCTTCTGAGTACACCAAGTAATGGGTGACTCTCCAAAGTAAAATACTATTCCAGTAGTTCCTTTTCCTTGATCAGTGTTGATTCCATAACTACTATCGATGTAACCTGTAATCTTGCAGCCGCCTTCTTTCTTGTAAATTATCCCATGCTCCTGTGTTCCTTTGATATATCGGATTACTTGCTTTACTGCCTTTAGGTGATGATCCTTCGGGTCTTGCATAAATCTGCTGAGTAGTCCGACTAAATAACTAAGATCTGGTCTTGTATGTAGTAAGTACCTGAGACTTCCAATTAAACTTCTGTAGTAAGTTGCGTCAATTGAGTTTCCATCTTCCGCCTTGACCAACTTAGTACCCGGATCCATTGGTATCTTCGTATCATTACTATCCGTCATACTTGTCTCCTTTATGATCTTGTTAATATAACCTGTTTGCTTGATTGTAATCTCTCCTCCTGTCTGTGTAACTTCTATCCCAAGGTAATAAGCTAACAATCCTAAGTCGCTCATTTCAAATTTTTCTTCCATCTGGGATTTAAAGGCTTCCAATTCCTTTCTAGGAGTGCCCGTGATAATTAAGTCATCTACATAAACTCCAACAATAAGTGTAGAGTTCTTGTTCCTCTTTGTGTAGACTGCTTGTTCGAGATTGCATTTCTTAAAGTCTAAGGACTTTAATGTTTGATCAAGCTTCACATTCCAAGCTCTCGGTGCTTGCCTTAAGCCATATAAAGCTTTAGTAAGCTTATAGACTTTTCTAGAGTTTCCTTGTTGTATAAATCCTTCAGGTTGTGTAACGTAGACTTCTTCTTTTAAATCTCCATGTAGGAATGCTGATTTTACATCTAGATGATGTACTTGCCATCCATGATATGCCGCTAATGCTAATATCAACCGAACTGTCTCAATCCGAGCAACCGGTGCAAATACTTCATCGAAGTCTATCCCTTGTTCTTGTACATAACCTTTTGCTACTAAGCGTGCTTTGTATTTGATGATGTTTCCTTTTGCATCCCTCTTGGTCTTGTAAACCCATTTGAGTCCTATTGCCTTCTGATTTTCTGGCAATGTCGTAAGAGTCCATGTTTTATTCTTGTTGATTGAATCCAATTCAATCTCCATGGCCTCAATCCATTTCTCGTCTGCTGATGCTTCCTTGTAGTTACGGGGTTCTTCTTCCGTAAATAACAAGCTTTGTGGTTCAACTCTACGTGCATGTCTATATATATCTGACATGTTCCTATATTCACGTACTGGTGTATCATCAAATTTGTCTCTTGAGTTCTCCATAGAACTATTAGTAGCTTCTGCTTCCTCTTCTGAGTGTGGGTCGTAATGGTATGTTTCTGGTGTGATTGGTGAACCTGGATCAGGAATCTGATCTTGTTCATGATACGTGTTATCATCGTTTTCTGTGTTGACTGGTGTAAGGTTTTCATTGTCAACTCCGTCTACTACAAAACTAGCCCAAAAGGTGTCTTGAGTGTTCGTATCTCCTTCATTTTCGTTCCAATCCCATGGTTTTGTTTCCATAAATTTTACGTCCCTACTAACATGTTTCTTCTTGGCTATAGGATCATACAGCCTACATGCTTTTGATCCTTCCTCTACTCCTAAGTAAACCAATGGTATGCTTCTATCGTCCAGCTTCTTTAAGTGAGGTATCGTTATCTTTGCATAAGCTGTGCATCCAAATATTTTTAGGTTCTCTAAGTTTGGTTTTCTATTGTAGAGTGCCTCATATGGAGTTTTATCTGTCAGGGCCCTCGTAGGTACCCTATTGAGTATGTAAAGGGCATGCTAAACTGCTTTCGCCCAAAAAGTTAATGGTAACTTCATCGCTTTCATCATACTCCTTGTAGTTGATAACACTGTCCTATTCCTTCTCTCCACTACTCCATTCTGCTGTGGGGAGTATGGTGCTGTCAACTGTCGTCCTATTTCGTTTTCCTTACAGTACTTTGTGAATTCATTTGATGTGAATTCACCACCTCTATCCGTTCTTAGCATTCTAATTTTCGACTTCATTTCCATTTCTATTTTCTGCCTAAATTCCTTGAATGTACTAAATGCCTCATCCTTCGATGTAAGGAAGTATGCCCACATAAAACGTGTACAATCGTCTACTAACAAGAAAATGAGTTTCTTGCCTGAGTGTGTTGCTGGACTAATAGGACCGCAAAGGTCTCCATATACTAAGTCCAACGGGTTTTTTGATCTGAATTTGGCTTGGTTTGGAAATGGTGTTCTACTGTGTTTTTCTAATAAACATGCGTCACAAATCTGTCCTGCGTGGTTTATCCTAGGAATTCCTTCTACTAGACCTTTTCTAGTCATCTTGTTTATATCATCAAAGTTTAGATGACCTAATCTAGCGTGCCATAACCATGCTTGGTTATCTATATTTGCTAAGAGACATATAGGTGCCTCTATCTGTAAGTGGATCTTGTAGAGTCGATTCTTAGATCGTTCTACCTTCATCAACAACTTCTTGTGTATATCATACAAAGTCAGCTTGTTTCCGTCCATAATGACCTTACAACCTATTTCAGTAAGTTGTCCTAGACTAAGTATGTTGCTCTTGAGGTTTGGTATGTAGTATACTTCAGATACTACTTTCTGTTCCTGGTTTTTACAACCTAACAGTATAGACCCTCTACCCATTATCTGTACATACGATCCATCTCCAAAACGTACTCGTCCTGTTATGCTTTCATCAATATCTCTAAAATGACTCTTTATACCAGTCATGTGGTTACTTGCACCATTATCTAAATACCATATGCTCGCATCTGATGTAGCATATTTCTTTGGTTGAATTCGTTCTTCATTCAACAACACTTCCTTGTGTTCGGTTTCGTGCATAGTCATTAATAGTGATGGTTCATCGTCTTCTAAGATAAGGTTTGATTGTTCCTGGTTTGTTGATGTTGCTCTACATTTATTCATATAGTGTCCAAGTTTATTGCACTTGAAACATCTAATGTTACTCAAGTCTTTCCTACTTGAATTGTCTGGGTTTCCTTTATAATTTGAGTTTCCCTTTTGTGAGTTGTTTCTGTTATTATTATTCCGCCAGTTTCCTCGTGAGTAATTTGATCTACCTCCACGTTTGTTAAAACGTTTTCCTTTATCTGAGTGTTCACCATGTGTAAACAGTAGATTCTCCTGGCTTTCAACTTGACCTCCCTTTCGGAGTTTTATTCTTTCCTCAAACGCTTTGAGTTTTCCTGTGATCTCATCTAGGGTAATGTCGTCTAGATCACTTGTTTGTTCTATGGATGCTACTATCTGAATGAATCTATCGGGTGTGGAGTCTAATAGTTTTCTAACTACAAGTGATTCATCTAATTCTTTCCCTAATTCTTTTGCCTTCGTGACATAGCCATTTAACTTGTCTGCAAATGCATCCACCGTCTCATCTTCCTTCATCTGAAGTGAGTTAAATCCAATCATCAATGATTGTAAACGTGCTTGCTGCACTTTATCTTGTCCAACGTGTCTTTTCTTTAGCGAATCCCATAAATCCTTTGCCGTCTTACAACCCGCTACTTGTAAGATCATGTCTTCCGTCAACGCTTGATATAGGAAGGCGATTGTTGCCTTATCCTTTTTGTCATCAACTGGTGTGTCTAATTTTGGTTCTATTGCTTCCCATAAACCGTGTGCCTCTAGTATAACCTTAATTTGTATAGCCCAAACTGTGTAGTTTGTATTTTTTAACTTAGGGCATTGGTATTGTGCAACAGGTGTTACGGGTTTTATTGTAGTTGATGTGGTTACTATATCATCGGTTGTCATTTTGAAAGTGTTTATTATTTTCACTTTCTAGTCTAATGGAATTACTTATCTTAGTATGGTACTCTTTTCTAACGTGAGAATTATAGTCTCCGGGAATCTTAGTACTACGGGATCAATAATTAGTTTTAAGGATTTCCTAATAGTATAAACTAATGAGATATATACTATTTCTAATATGAATTGAAATCCAAAGTAAAGTGAAAATTGTGACCTCGTTACTTTTGATGAATACGAGATGTATTCGTTTGCTTTGTTAGTAAAGATCGTTCACCAACGTTGTTTGTTCCCACTTTAATTTCTTTTAGTCTTATGCCTCGTTACTTGTTTTCAAAACCACTTCGACTTCAATCTTCAGAATTTGTGTCTCGGATTTTTTTTGCCAAACGAGTAAAACCAAAACTTTTAATGCCTCCTTGCCTTATCTCGTTATGTTTCTGTTTTGTTTCCGAATTATATGAATTCGATACTAACAAAACTCCTTTGTACCACACTACACGTTCTCCTTTTTTGTGTTCGCTGTACTTGATTTCGTCTTGAAATTCCTAAGTCTCCTACGCACAAACTTGTTACCACGTCTTGGTAATCCTCTCGAATCAACAGTCCTTCGTTTTCAGATTCGTTCCTGCGAAACAAAAACAGTCACTTCTGTTTGTTTCTTCTCGTTGTTGTCGTCCTTGTGTTGTATCAACACAAACTCCACACTTTTCCTTGAGTACTTCCTTCGTCCTGCGTATACGTCTTCCTCTACAACAACGTTTTGCTTTGTGTTTTGTTTTCTAACCGGTATACACAAAGTCTCCAATTCGTTCTTCCTGGTCTTTCGTTGTTTATCAACAACAAACAATTCGACACCAATATCGTCTGGTGTTTGAAACGCTTGCAACTTTAACGTGAAGTAGATTGTGCACTATCTCTTCTACGTTTCTCCTTATCCAAACTCGTACGTTTTTCTTGGAAGATAAAAAACGTTCCCTGCCAAAGTAAAGAACAGCGGTGTTCTCTTCTTTCTGGCGTTTATCTCTTTGGCTTCTCGTTAAGATTTGATGCAGAAACAGTAATATGTTTCGGTGTGTAAATCCTTGCTCTTGATGCCAATTGTTGTCCCAAATATCTCTTGATCGATTATATAAGTTGCAATGATTTGAATAAGTAAATATGTTCTATATTTGATTAACCTTCTAACGTTGCATTTACATATGTATATATAGGTTCTGAATCGGTACCAATGTAACCGACATAACCCTTCATGATTCTACAGAAATAACTGCCAAGTAGTTATTATCTTTGGCTTTGACATAACTAGTCCCTAATGTTTAAACTAAACATAATACTAAGCAATGAATAAGATTATCGGGTCACAAACTAAACATTATTATTTTCAATTCAATTACACGTTAAGATTACTTAACGATTAAAAGCCACAAACTTGCAGACAAGATAGATATAACAACATGTCTTACGACATATTAAACCAGTTAACGGTGTAATCCTTGGCAGCATGAGCGGGAACACCTTCAATCACCTTTTCTTGTCCCTTGGGGTAATAGATTCCAGTACGACTGTCAGGGATCCAAACATCGGTCTCCTGAGGAGCTTTAGTGTGCAGATTTTTGTTCGTAGCTTCGTCATGGTTCAACCTTGTAGTAGTGTCTGAGCCTCCACTCTTTTTGTGATATGCCTTTCTCAATGCTGGTCTGAAAGGTTATATACAATCATATGATAATCAATTTAATTAACTTCATAAGTGTATTATGAGCAACATTCAGTATCATATCAATTAACATCTGTAATCGGGTCTGCTGCATTAACTACCTTCTTAACTCATAGGATATAACAGTAAAAGAAAATGTACTCATCTGGAAATAGCTCTTCCATAGATTATAAGATTTGATATTCGACGCTTTGTTGTGTAGCATGTATAGGGAAAATGTAATACTCAAAAGACAAGAAATGTGTTTCAGCGTTCTATGAATAGAACGTGTTTAACACGATACCATACACTAGGAACGTGTTTAGAGAATATGTCTGAATCTACTTATACTTTTTCATGATGAAATGTAAAAAAATACATGTAAATGAAATAGAGTTAACTTTACTTGATATATGTATGCATGTTCTGAGCTCCTCTTCCAATTGGTGAAGACATTTTGCAAGGATCTACTGATATGATTCAGCTTCACCATTCCACCCTCTTTTATACCCTCCATTTGTTTTATCTATATATTGTCTTTATTTTTTAAAAATATTTTTATATATATTTAAAATAAATAAATAAAGGTAGTAGTTGATCATGAGCCACAATAGACAATTTGGTTTCCCAAGACATGGCTTGGGCCTCATACATCATCATATCTTACTTCCCATTCCTACAAGTCATCTACACTTCATCTATCTCAACTTTTATAAATTTACTAAAAATCAACAAAAAAACTGTACTAGCTGAAAATAACTGGTAAACAGCGTCTAAGGCTCAACTTCGTATGCCGATTGTTAGCCTGTTCAGCTGAATTGATCTGAATTAATACTTTACGTTATTTCTGAATGTAAGAATTATGGGATTTTAAATTTTTTTAATATGAAAATATATGTACATATTTGGAAAATAATGTTATAGATGGGTACCACATGCCATATCCCATTGTATGGGCTTGGAAAGATGATGCCTGATCTAGTCCTCATCTTCCCCACAAAAGTCTAATTTGGATAAAGCAATGACTCATGCCATTGCTATTTGCATCCAATATCATGCCATATCCAATCACAAACTCACCCATTTATTTGAAAGGGTCAAAAGTTATGGATCATATAGGCTCACAGATTATTAAAGTATATCCATATCATAGAATCAAGATTTTGTGATCACAAATGTTTAATGTATCAAGATAATGATACCAAGTTCTGTAAGTTACTGGTTCGGTTAATACTGAAACAAGATGGCATGTGGTCATATGGATAGAACTTCTAAAAGTTTGGTTCATGACGATAAGGAAAGGCCGTTGTTTGGTAGATGTTCATAGATTCAAGCCATGCTGTTATATATAGGTATGATCGTTCAAGTCTTTGAATCTGAAGCACTAAAAGTATTGCGGCTAGTTTACAAGTATACCATTCATGTGTAAAACTTATGTTTCGTCTCAAGAAAATTTAAGAATACAAACTACTTTCTTTGACAGAATCTGGAATTTGATAGATAAATATAAGTACTGTATCTTTTTCCTCTACAAGTGATTCTGCTGAGATAACATTCTCCAATATAGTACAACAATAAAATAAGTTGGGGCGGATAACATGTTGAACATGAGCAGAAATTCAAGAAATAAGAATCATTACACAATGCTAACTCTTACAAAGGAGTGAAAATGTAAATACAACACTTTAATGTAAACGTCACATGAAATAGAGCTGGTTGCATCTTCAGCATCTTATGCGTTTTCTGAAATGATAAATCATTCAAAAACTAGAGTCCTCTGTTGTTGGTCGCCTCAGAAAGTATCTTAAACTATTAGCCAAAACCTGCAAAATGTTTCATCAAGTTATGTAACACGGAATATGAAGAACTTCAAGACACGCAAATACAAATCTCAGATGTAATGTTATAAGTGTTCTGTTCACCTGTTGAAGTGGCTCAATAAGTGATTTACCCTTGTAATTGACATGAAACTTTGCCTTAGCCAACAATCCCTACATCACAACAGCATAAACCACAGTTAGTGCTACAATTTTCTTTCAAGATTCTTGCTTTACTGATTTCCATGATCATAGAAATGGCAAGGGAGCGGTTGGGGGTTGGATAACGGGTCAAAACAGGTTTGGGTTGAAACAGACTACGTCGGGTTGGGTTCACAAGCGTTTGACCAGTTACCATTATATCCGAATAAAATACTTTGAAAAGGTTGGGGGACCTTTAACCTGTTCAACCCGTTTGACCAGTTACCATTATAGCTAATTACTTTGATTTGGCCCGTTTCGGATAAAACACAATCCAAACCGACCCATTCAAAAGGAACTGGATTAAACTTGTTACCTCTGCCAGATTGCAAGTGTTTATAGAGCAGTTATAATTAGTTTATTACCTCTGTGTCAAACTCTCCTGATTCAACTGCAACATTAACATCATTGAAAATCTTTACAAGATCTAATAGTAATCCAGGGCGATCAGCTGTCTCCACTGAGAGCAGACTGCATAATTAGACAGTCGATATTAATATTATACTGTATTTCATGCAACCTACTTTGATGTAAACTAATAGAGTAATAGACATTAAAAAGATAGATCTTGCTGTACCTTCGGTTAGGGCCGTCATCATATACATGTATGCGGGTTGCAATGTCCACGTCAAGCTGGATTATTTCACCAATTATTAGGAAAATATTATCAAAATGTCAAAATATGAAGAAAAACTTATGATCAATATGAACAATTCTGGTCATATTTATGTTCATTGTTATCGTTGTTTACAGACGAAATTGTATCATGGCCTAAATATATCTACTTTGTATATCTTGGATAAATATCAACTTCATGTAAGAAATTCAGATTTGCCATGAGAATCCGAATACCCTCTCAATCCCATCGTTTGAGCCTGCTTCTCATTTTGTAAATTTTAGACTCCAAATTTACAGCAATGTTACCATATTTTTGGTTCAAAGTGTTTCTTTTTACAGACTAATGTAAGCATAAGTCTTTGGATAAAACCTTCCTATAGAAATATAAGTTAAAAAGCAGTTCAGCTGTTGAAACCCAAAACTAGAGAGGGAACTTTTTTGGTCTTCGGGTAACATGTTAAAGTGGTGCTGGTTAGTACCTTGTGTTTGGGTGCCTCAATTCCAAAGGCTTCTCCCATTGCTAAATGAGCACTTGATTCCTGGATCGTTAATTTTATAAATCTCAGGTGAATACAAATAAAGACAGGGAAATGGTTAAAAGCACAAACACTGAATTGGTATATTACCGGATGATATTCAAGAAGATTGCTAATAATTGTTAATCGTATCGCCTCAAGCAACTCTGGTTCATCAACTTTGCGGCCAGTAGAACTACATAAAACCCGAATATAAATGAATCAGCAATATTTTATGATTAACATATGTTTAATTTATATCATAACATGAAAACAAACTTAAAAGTTCCTATCATTGATAAGAATGGATCAGGATGCAATTTCATTGGTATGTAAACAAGGATGATTTGGTCTAAAAATCATCTTTGTTGCATTTATAACTTACGTTTTAGTGATCGCAAACTTGGTGTGCTTTCCTGAAGAATCCAGATGAACCTTTGCTTTGACAACATTCAGTCCAAGATTTGTAAGAGCTCCCATCTGTATATACATAAATTCCGCTCAACAACATGAAGATGTAAAATTGTAAATTTAACCAAAACTAAGGATGGTCAAACAAAACGTTTCATACAGTGTCAAGAAGAGCTCCAAGACGATCCCCGAAAGTAACTTCCACCACGGTTGCATCAAGATCCGAGTCCTGGTCTATAATCACCTTTGGCACTGGAACCTCATCCGTTTCCACATAAATTTCATCCTGCTCAGCATCCTAATAAAAAAACCGACAAAATCAAATCAAATTTCTAGTCACAAAACTAAAACTTAAAAACAAATTTTCTTGCTTGATACCTCTAAAGCTGTAGCAGAAGCTTTTGGAATCACAGTTGCATATGACCATCTGGGTAAAACCCAAAATCAGGAAATATAACAACAATAATCCCAAAACTCGGAATCTTCATTCGAACTATCAAATATACTACTTATCACATATTAGATCACTTTAAGTTGCTCAACTGATACTATATTAAGACAACAGCAATTAAATAGTGGTTGGCCAAGGACGGTCGGAAACGGCCTAGTGGCAAGACACTTGATCTCCTCACAAGAGGTCAACGGTTCAAAACTCACCAGGTACATATTTGGTAGTGGCCAGGAAAGGGTCAGAAACGGTCACAGGGATACCCCGGTTAGGCCGCGTACATCTGAGTCAAAGACTCGCCCTCCCCGGGTCTCATCCATTTACAACAACAATTAAATAAAACACTTTAGAGACAAATGCAGGTAACTAACTGAAAATAAACATAAACTTGGAACATGTAATCAGTTGATTAAGAAGCATACCTTGATTTGTGAGAACCAGTCATACAAAGGCTGTTCACATGATTTGAACCAACTGAATAGCCAAAAACTGCAGATTTACAAGTGGGTTCCTTTGAAAATGCAGCTAGATCCCTGTGAACCTTAACAGTAAACCCACAAGAAGCCATAGATGCAGCCATGTTAAGATCTTTTCTTTTTGTTTTGTTTTTATAAAATGGGGAAAACAATGGGCATGGTGATGAAAACAAAGAGGTGGGTAAGAAAGATGAATGTACTCAAGCCTAAAAATAACATCTATCGACATCAACTTGTTGAAACATAAACTACATTATTAAGTACAGGTGTACTTTTGCCTTTCATGGTACTAGCACCATCGAATATTCCTATAATTTGTTTAGTGAAAATTTTTAAGTTTTTTAAGCCCGATCCTAATGATAACCATAAGAGCATTTTACATTAGTAACACCCTCACCGGCGTTAACATTCAAATTTTCGGCGTTATATGGCGTTAGTCAATGAAGACCCGGCGTTATTGGGGCAATGTTTTATTTGCTTTTTTTTCTTTCTTTCTTTTCTTTTTTCATTTATACCCCTAAATGAAGGGTTGTTTTTGTAAATTATTAGAGTGTTAAAGTTTAACTTGGGAATATTATTGTTGTGGGTGTTTTTTTATAATGTTAAGTTGAAATGTTAAAGCTGATGTGGCGCTGACGTGGCTGGTGTTATTTTATAACTCAAGTTATTAATGTGTATGCTGTAACTATTGTGGTTACTCCCTGTCACATCAGCGCCACATCAGTTTTATAAAATTACACTCAATCACAGTCTGCTAATAAGACGATCGCAACCACAATCAAAAACTTACCTCAAAAAAAAATAATAATAATAATAAAAAAATAAAAAATAAAAAAATTGAAACTTGCGGTTGGCAAGCCGACCATATCTTTGAAAAGGTTGTGAGGTGACCGGTCATTGTCCGGTTGAGCTAATGGGAATAATGCGGTCATATACTCGGTTGGTTGGGAGGCAACTTTACGATTAGCATTGGCCTAAGAAGAAGATATTTTTTCACCAACTACAAAATTATTTCTCCCTCTTAATTCACATTATTTTTTCAAGGTGTTCCTAATTAATTAATTTGAGATTAGACGTATATACGTGTAAAGCGACGATGTATAACGGTAAATTATTATAATGATTTTGTTTCTAACTTTTATGCAAAAATTGTATTTTTTTAAATTAATATAGCGTTTGTTTTAAAAAAAAATGTCAAATTTATAATTGATTAGGAAAAGACATAATATAAATGTCAAATTTATAAGTGTTTGTTTTAAAAAAATGTCAAATTTACGTTATGCGGCCTCAATCACTGCACGACCAGGTACAAAATCAACCATACCAGTTTGCGTCAAATGCAATGAATCTGTCAGATCAACACATACATCAAGCCATCTGTCCCACGAGTAGAGCAACATATTAGCTGGACGTAAGGGTTTGTCATTTTCTCCACTAAACCTGATATCAACTTCTTTTACGAGCTGAAATACCCGACCGAGAACGAATGTCAACAAGGGTATCGCGCACCACGCTATGACGATGTTGTTATTATTATTATTATTATTATTATTATTTTTGATGTTGTTGTTGTTGTTGTTGTTGTTGTTGTTGTTGTACGCACACGTAATACACAAACATAAGATCTGCACCCAAATGGTTTAAGAAAAAATCAAAACCATATCCAAACACCACCAGACAAGATAAATCAAAACAAACAAAAAAACCCTCTTTTAATTTCATTTTCACAACCTAACACCATCGTTACAGATATACGGTAATCTGGAAACTAGAGGTGGCAAAATAGGTTTTGGATTGAGTGGGTTATGGATTTGTGTGGATTTTGAAAAAAATGTAAGAATTTTTTGTTGTTGAAGATGATGATTGTTTTTTTAGTTATCTAGTGTTAGATATTTGAAATTTTAGGGTTGAGAAAGACAATGATAGTTTATGGTTTTTGGTATTTGTCATTTTTGGATTATAGAGTGAAGATGAAGGTTAGTGTTTGACTTTGGTGGTGGTGGTAGAGGCGTCTGGTTGTAATGGTAGCAGCTGGTTGTGGTGGCCAATTTTGAGTTTTGATAGAAGACAAAAGGAAGGAGATGAGAGGTGTTTGGTTGGTTATCTTAGAGCGTGGATCAAAATGATGATTATGCCCTTGTATGTGACAAGCAAAAAGATCAAAAGACCCCTCATGTTAGACCCTCGTTAGCAGATAATGAGGAAACGTCAACGTCATTTATCCCTAAAGATATATATTGTCTAACGTTTTCTAACGAAGAAATGTAGATGACCCAGTTTATCTAACAATGATGTATGATATGAAATTTGGCAAAAACAAAATTGTATTTTGCAAGTTACTTATAAGACAATAAACAGTATTTAAAACAATTAAAAAATAAAGTAAAAAATAAACTTTTACTAACAATATAAGGGTTAAGTTTATATAATAGTAAGATACTTTTAAGTTTTGACAAATATCATACGTGAACTCTAAAAAAATTACCAATATCGTGCACGTACTTTCGAAATTCGTTATGTTATCATCACAAACTTATTTTTAATACGTCAAAGTCCATATTATATGTACATTATACGCCATTAGATGTCACTCATTCACTGTCATGTTGAATTTTGTGTAGTGTATATTAAGTCACATTTTTTAAATCGCTTCATCATCTACTTATGCTACTCGGAGTGCATTTATTTTATGTACCAAAATTGTGTTTTCTATAATATAGTGGAACTTGGTTTTACTCGAAAGTAATAATTATTAAACAAATGAATAACTTGAGACATTTTTTCCGGTCACTATTCAAATGAATGATAAACAACTTGATATTCATTAAGCGAAAATATCAATTGTTTTCTCCTTCAAACTTTTAACTGCATCGATTTATGATTATTAGAATTTATATTTGTGTATATAAAGTGTTTGTAACGATATATACGAAAATATAAGTAAGATATAATAAACATTTAGAGCAATCTTTACATCAACAATAAAATCATTAACAATGTCATGTAATTAATTTAACCAAATTACAATACAATATAGAGACGAATTTTGCAAGTACATATACGATATCGATATTTTTCAAAGTTCACGTATGATATTTAAACATTTTGAAAAATATTTTGCTATTATATAGATTTAACCCATAACATAACTTGTTGCAATAATCATATCTTCTTCACATGGATTAATGCTAATGCATCTGACCTACTTAATTATAAGAGTTTAAACCACATTAGATATACATTTGAGATGGTTATGAAAGATTAAAAAATGGTCATGGGATACATGTCGTATACATTTAAGTTGATGACTCACTTTCACAGACACTGGTAGTTAAAAAAAAAAAAAAAAAAAAAAAAAAAAAAATGTATACCGTTATCGTATTTATCACAGTTTTCTCAAACTTGGGGGTGCTTGGTTGGGGGTAATGGGGGTGGGGAGTGGCAAAGGTAATGATTAAACATGCATGGTTAGAACTAGAGAATACAATCATTGTTTAGTATTGGGTAATGAGGCATTACCCAGTAAATTGGGAGGTATGGTAATGATTACCCACCACTAGCAGCAGCAGCCACAACAAGCAGTAGCCACCACCACCACCAGCCACCACCACCACCGGCCATTACCACCACCACCAGTCACCACCACCACCATCTGCCACCACCATTAGCAGCCGCCACCACCACCACCAGCCATCACCACCACCAGCCACCACCATTAGCAGCCACCACCCCTAGCAACCACCACCACCACCAGTCACCACCACCACCATCAGTCACCACCATTAGCAGCCACCACCACCACCAGCCACCACCAGTAGCCACCACCACCACCAGCATCTACCACCACCACCAGCAGCCACCACCACCACCACTAGCAGCCACCACCACCACCAGGAACAACCACCACCACCAGCCACCACCACCACCAGCCATCACCACCACCATCTACCAGCCACCACCACCACCACCACCACCACTTTCGAGGTTAATGTGTTTTTCTTAAACCAAGCACTATCAAAGATAATGATAATCTCCATTTCATTCATTTGCATTCCCTTTGCATTCCCATTGCCTTTCCCTTTCTCATTCCCCATTTTGAACCAAGCGCACACTTAAGAGTTTTTAATAAAATTGACAAGTTAAGGTAAAAGTAGAGGCTCATTTCTAAAATGATTTTTCTAATACTCATCTGCAATATTTTTTTTAATTCGGTGATCCAATGTGAAAGATATACCACTAGTGCAGTGGATTAGGATCATTCTATATTTCAATGGCAATTAATTAGCAAAACGTACGTGAGGTCGAATATTGGTCAATGCGACAATGTGTATGCTTTCCAATCATACAATGCCTAGCATGTGGATTATTGTTGCATTAAGGATGAAAGTATGAAACATATTGGTTGTTAGTTGTATTGGTTTGCTATACGAGTAATAATAAGAGGGAAATTTGCATTTCTATGTCTCAAAATGACAATAAGTTGGAGGATTTTTTTTTTTAATACTCTTTATGACGGTAGAATGGTAGATTACCAAAATGAACCACACACATTTATTTTATCAAAATAGACATTCGGGCAATCCTCCGTTAAATATACTGTAAGGGTAACCCGCGTAATGCGACGGCGGTTACCCTATGACTAAATTTTGTGACGATCAAATATTTTTCATTTATATGTTTTTTTTTCTAACAATAACTTTAGTAAGCAATATTTTTTCGTTGTTCAAAATGACTACATGATTTATATAAAGTTAAGATTTATGGATATGTGTGTTCAAAATATATCTGAAACCGATAAACCGAGCTGACATGCTCAATCTAAAACCACAGAAAACGATCATTAATAAACCGAAACCAAGCTTATAGTTTTAAGATTCAGACACCCTAACAGAAACTCGACCCTATATCAACAACCACGAAATAATACGATTAACCAAAAGAAATTCGGATATCCATATAACGCAACGAACAATAATTTGTGGCCATCCCTTTTCTTTCAATATATCCAGCCCAAAAACATAAATAATCCATCAATTGATATGCCAACCCAAATCAACCATAACCCAAAAATTTCTTCACCTAATATAAAAGGCTAATACTACTCACAGTTTACCCTAATTCACCATCTCCTAACTTCACACCACCTTTTTCTCATTGCAGCCACCAACCAAACTTATGACAAACTTCTATTCTTATCCTTTTGATTAACCAAATCCGTAACTCCTAAACCTACTCGAATCACACAAATACACAACCTTATTATTCTAATCCCTTTTACTTCTTTCAAATCAAATTGAAATATAAAACTTCTTAAACCCACGAAATATAAAACCAAAAGTAACCTTTTTTCAAATCTTGTTCTTCTAAGTTTTGATTTGTTTGTCTTTAGTTTCAAGTTTGAGTTATTGGAGATGGATAGTCGTTTGGTATGGCTGTTTAATGGTTTCGGAGGTGGGTTAGTTAGGATAGTGGTTTTGTTGATGTGGTTATTGCCTGTTAACATTCGTTCTCCTCGTTCTTTCATTTTCGTTAACTTTTTGTTTTTAATAATGTAACGGTACCCTTTTTGTGGAGTGATTTATCGGCCAAGTTGATGAACCCTTCGTCAATTTTGGAGCCGGCCGACCCGGTTCGACCCTCATGCTCCAGTGGCGGAGACTCGGTTGGCGCATTGGTGATCGACCGGTCGACCACTGCAGGTAGGGTAAAGGAGATAAAAAGAGGTTATTTTTTATTTATTTTTTTCTTTTGTGTTTGTAGTTGTATAGGCTTTATAATGAATTATAGATATAACGTATGTATTAAAAAGTAGTTAAGGTCTAGTCGTTTTTTTGTGAATCACGGTGATAATGATAGATTAAATGGTTGTAAGTGTTGGTATGGTGGTTACACATTTATTTTCTCATTAAATCACTTATTTGATCATTAATACAAAAGTTACAACTTTTGAGGTTACAAGTTTTGAAATCCTTACATAACAAGAAATGTTTTTGGTCTTAAATTTTTTAAGAGTTCTATAATTAAAATGTCTTAAATGTTTTATATGGTAGTATAGATTACAGCTGCCCTATTCACAATTTTGCAACTGTTTCGTGTCAAATAAGTGTGCGTAATTAACTAGACACGCTTCCTTTATTTAGATTTCTTTCTGCTGCGCACTCGATAGCCCGTGTGTGCTCCAAGACCCATGTGCGCTGCGAATAAGCCAAAACTAAGAAGTAGATAAAATTTCATATAAAAACAAACATTGGTACGCATAAAAAATGATAAATGACTCGCGCATACTAGCTCATGCGCGCCTAGGATGAGCCAGCCCACATAAAAAGACAAACCGTAGCGCATCATTGCACATAAAAGTCCATGGGCGCCTAGAATGTTAGTGATAGAAATGTAGTACATGCATGTTTAATAAAAAAAACGAGCAAGTTTGCCCGCGCATTGCTGCGGGACGATTGTGTTTGTGGTTATTACAATTATGTTAACGTTTTTTGGAGTAAGAACTTATTTTCTCAATAGGAACAAAGAGTCAACATATGAGTCCAAAGTATGAATTGTCACCAAAGGAAAAAAACGCAATGGTGAAAATAACTAAGAATTGTCACCAAAGGAAAAAAACACAATCGTGAAGATAACTAAACAGTTCTTGGTATAAAAGTACTAAACTCCATCCAAAGGCAATCTAGGTGTTCTGATTAAATGCATAAGAGGTTGTACTAAAAAGATGCTTGAATAATTGTACTTTGGAAATGATACAATTGTAAGAGTATGCATTGTGTACTTGGAGCAATGTATCCATATGATCCAGCAATAGTAAGCATGCTCTCCGAAGCGCCAGTAGCATTTCTCATGAACTTAGCCAGCCCAAAATCAGCAACATGAGCTTCATAATCCGAATCCGAAAGTATGTTATTCGATTTCACATGTCGATGCATAGAACGTTTGTAATAATGCATATGTAGGTTCAATTGTTGTCAAATGAACAGTTTTGGAGCTATATATGGAGACTCCTACAAATTATATGGAGACACCTACATATAATGTGAATATCAGACACCCTTTTGGGGCAGAAAATACGCAAACCAAACGCTCTTGATGAGCTGAAAATAAGCTGAACCAAACGTCCCTGATGGCTTGGTGCTCTCATCCTACTTTCCCCTAGTCTTGCATTACAAACTTGTATTCTCTAATCCAACATCAGCACCTGAACACAGTAGAGACCCTCTCATTACCTAATGTATTATCAATCATACAATCCCATCTAGTGGAAAACAACACATTGATATATTTAATACGTTCCAAATATATGCATTAATAATGAATGCTGTAATTGTCTTATGGGATTTATTAATACAAACAACAATGAGATTATTATTATTATTATTATTATTATTATTATTATTATTATTATTATTATTATTATTATTATTATTATTATTTTTTATTATTATTTTTTTTTATAGTAATCAACACTTTTATTAAAAATTCATAGGATTTACAAAAAATTAGTGGGAAGCCGAGAGGGCCCCCACACCTCTAGCAGAGAAATGTGCATCTGTCTTTCTTATCAGTTTCAGCTTGTAAAGGAAGTTGTATGAGGTCAAAATGTCAATTGTTCAATTTCTATTCAAGTATCAGTTTTGACCCATTTTCATGACCCACCCAGAATCTGTTTTGATCCATTTGCATGACCCGCCTAATTTCGCCGTTCAAAGTTGGCTTTTGTTTGTGACTTAGAATGTCACGGTCGGTAGAACACTTCAGGAAGATTGCGTACGTAATGGCTTCTTAACAGTGGGATCAGTCCTGCTGTATATCCTTTTTTTTCTTGCTCCTATTCATCTCTTAAGTCATCCAAAATCAGCTACAAATCTAAACATTAAGAGCTCCTAACAACAAACTAACACTTAAATCAGTTAACGTCTTCTTAACTTGTACAGTATAATTTTGTGTGTAACTGCAGGCTTTTGTCTACCGCTGCCTGGTTCTAACCATACCACTAACATTATGAAACTATGACCATAAGTTATAGGACTTGAAAAGGCATAGACTTGAAAGAAAAAAACAACATATACTATAAATGAGCTTTTTTTCCCAAAATAAAAATAAAAAATAAAATAAAAATAAGAATCTAATCCAACATACCTCAGAAAATATTCTACATGCATGCAGTCAAAAGCTACCGTTCTTTGACATCCATTAGATCACTCGTCGACGCGTTATCTGGCTGCTGGTATGAAACTTTTCAGACATCCAAGTAAGATGAGGCGTTGTGTGGCCTCCGTTCTTGTGCTGTTACCTGCACATGAACAAATGAATCATAATTTCAGCTTCCATGTCAACGGGTCAAATCAAAATATTAGGTAAAAGGTTAACAGGTCAAACAGGTATGATTACATACCTAGAAACTGCCATCACCGATGCGAGCAACGGCCCTTTTTTCAGGGAAAGACTGAGCATAGCCAAGAAGTGCACCAACACATCAACCGATGGAACTATAGTGTATCTGTACTCCTACCTGGCATTAAAAGACAAACTTTTCCCTTTTTTTTATTTGCAACGATTACACTAAAGTCATGCACATGAAGTAAGAAATACTTTTGTTGGCGTCAACAACCTTCACATATATGTGGATAGGATAATAAAGTAGTTAAATTGGATAATATATATAAGAAAAAGGTTCATTAAATAGATGAGATTATCATGCATACGTTTTTATGAATTTCCATAAATGTACCTTTGCTATTGCTGAAAACATTGTTCTTGAGACCTCTCGTGGCAAAATAGTTGTGATTTTGCGCCTTTTTTCCGGTTGTCATATCCTTGTATATCACTACATGAGTATCCCCATCCTTGAAAATCACAGATAACCACAAACTTTTCCTGGCCCGAAGGCATCCTCATGTCCACATGTGAGATACTGATTAACGACCACTATCTCATTATTGAAAGCAAAGGCTGCACATAAAGTACATACATCTGGACTAAAATAGCTACATTGAAAATAATTAAGCTTAGATGTCATTTCGGATATAGGAGCAGAATCAAAGAAGCATGGAAAAGAGTCTTGGCAAAGTAGTTGTTGAGGAGAAAATATATGTATTCCAAGACTATAAGAAACCAAATGATTGAGGCTTATTATTTCTACCCTTATCCAACCCATAATACTTGAAAATAATGCAGACATCATACCTATGTCTAGACACTCTGCCTTTGAAAGCTGCTGTGACTGTAAATTGTCAGGTAATTTGACATTTGACATTGTAAAACCCTAAAATCTCAATCGCGTGAAATGACAATTTTGCCCTCAAACTTAAAATTTTACAAACTCGGGAAACACTTCAACATCATTTAACAAGGTATTATCTCATTAATAATATATGCACATTATAGAATAATAAACTTATGTTATAAATTAAATGAACATGAAAGAATTAATCCTAAGTAACAATTAAAGGTACCAAAGTCTACATATTAATTTGGACAACAAATGAGACTAGATACATGATTGGAGATAACTTTGGAAATCATAAAATTGGTCCTCCCCCCCCCCCTTAGAACCGGCCCTCTTTACTCCTCCCCATTAATTCCTCAATCAATTGTATCAATCCCATTTATCATTTCTATCTTCATCTCAAAACACCAAGAAAACCCTAAGTCTATTTTCTCTCTACACAAGTGGCGGCCACCCCTTTTATTTCATCATTCAATCCGAAATTCCATCAAACAAAGGTGTTCCTAGGAGGCTCTTGATCATGGGTAATCGTTTGGTGAACGTGGTGATCGTGTTTGGTTCGATTTGGAGCTTGGTCGTGGGTTTCATAAGGTGTACGTGGGTTTGGGACAACCAAGAGGAGACTTGGTTGGTTTTTGTGGTTTGATTCTTGTTTTCTTGTCTCGTATACGCTACAAGGGTAACTTATTGTCATCTCGAATCTCTTCTTTTTGTTTCTTAATCCAATTCGTGGCTAAGTGAGGATCTAGGGCTTGTAATATGGTAAAAAAAATGGTTACATAAAATCATGATTCTAAACGCATACGATACGAATGATTTGTGGCTTGGTAAATGGTGTATATAATTATTGTAAGACTGAAATATGGAAGGGTAAACTTGATATGATGATATTAAATCAGGTTGTGTGGCTTACATGAGTCTTGGGTGCGTTTGGGTGGGTTAAACATGTGCTTATAATGGTTTTAATAGACCCTAAAACTGGACAGCATCATATGTCGAATTTGTGTGTGTCATAGATCTAAATTTATAAGTGAAATAATCTGGGTTTTTATTGGAAAAGTCTATTTTATATCTTAGTTAAGTTTTCCAAGTGGTTTGGTTGAATTTGGAGTTGCCAAAGTCGTATTTTTGAATTTTACAAGATCAAGTGTCAAAGCTGAGAAAACGGGTCTGAAATTTAGTTGGATTGTTTGATTTTTCATTTTCAAACCATAAGGAATTGGGAGCTCTCCTTTTACAGGAGTGATATTTAGGACATAAATGAATTTCTGGGAGTTTTGGGAATTTTTCCAAGGTGTCTAAACAGGTCCAATGAGTGTAAACTTTTAAGGTGTATTTTCTGACCACTTTCTGGGTGGGTCTGGACTTGTGATTTTCCATAGGCCATTTGGCATAGAGATAGAACCCACCAATTTTTGGAGACCCTTTTAACTCATATGGGAACCCCTGGGATTTTACTTGATTTCTTTTGAGCTAAGTAAGTATTTTAGAAAAATCGCTAAAGTCTGGTCCAATTATGAGTTAAGAAAAGGTAAGATAAAACAAGGATATCAATAAGTAAAACACTTACACATGCATAAGAAGCTTATAAAATGAGTATATAAGTAATGTATGATATCAATTCGTGTAGATACGTTGAAGGAGATACGACGTTGCTTCCCGGTGTAACTTTCTTGTTTGCTTTGATTTCGTTGCTAAGGTACAGATATTCTGACCTTATCTCTTAAGGTTTCTCATGATTCGTTTACATCCTTTGATATTAGCTTTGAACTGTTATACTTTGCTCTGAGCCTTCTTATTAGGGCTTCCCATGACTTTGCTATGCTTCCTTTGATTGGATCTCCTATGTGAACTGTTTGATTTTGAACTCTTGTGATATTTCATTGCTATGTTTTCCATTACTATTGACCCCTCTGTTACTGAACCTCGGTTATTGAACTACTGTTACTGAACCTTTGTTATTGACCTCTGTAACTGAACCTTTGATATTGAACCTCTATTACTGCACCCTTAATATTGGACTTGATATTGGACTATTGTTATGAACCTCTGAATTGTGACCTACTGATAATTGAACCTCTGATTATGAGGACTTATATATTGCTACACTATGGATATTGTTTGACCCTTCAGATTTATACCCGAGCCAAATACTGTTAACTAGTCATGGAGGTACCATGACCGTGTCATTGATGCACCAATGGCATGACTTTAGTGTGGTTGAGTGATGTTCCACACCGTCCCTATACTGTATTGATTATGCGCGCTTCACTGTTATTGTTATGGCCACTAATATTTCTGCAGGGGCGTATGGATGCATCCTAGATCTGTACTGTACTGTTACTGATATATATATTGTTCTGGTGATGTGGTGCGTGTGTGCAATACACCCCCTCACATACTGGGAGCTAGCTACTCCACTGGTTACTGAGGTCTCCCCTCCTATTGTCTGGTATTCCGAGGTCACCCCTCCGAATACGATGGTTACTGTTGATTACTGGGCTGCTATTGCCACTACTGATATTACTGTACTGTACTGTTGGCTCGGGATAGATTTCTGACAACCCTTACACTGTTGATATATATTATATTGTACCATCTGTTTACCCCAACACACCATATTCTGTATTGACTGCCCGTTACTCTGTACCCTTATGTGACTTATTCTTCTACCATTCCATTCACGTACCGGGTTATTACATGATTATTGAATTTGATTGTGCTATTGCATGCCTTATGTGACTACTGTTTACCCTGCTGCGATATGATTAGTATGCGATGATTCACCTGTTGTAATCTGATTACATGTTATCCTACTGTTATGTGGCCCCTTTGATTTGTCTGGTGACCATGATAGCGTGAAATCGATTGTTGATCTGTTTATCTTGTATACTTCGTTCGGTTAATCTCGTGAACTATGACTATCCGTTAGTATCGTTATCTGCTTATTGTTGATCTGCCATGTTTACATTTCTGTTTATGCTACTGTTTGATTGAGTAAATGGTCCAACTTGTGACGTCTGGCTCGTTAATTTATTTAGTTGCTCTGCTATGTCTTTAATTCATTCGATTATAATGTTCATACTGAATTTTCTACTTGTTACGTGTGACTGCCATGCTTTGACTATTGTTAGTACTTCTGCTGATATGATACTAATTATGTTATTAACTGTAGTTACTTGACTTGTGTGATTGCCATGCTCACTTTGTAATTAGTTGCTTCCGCTAGCCTTTGGACTTCAGTTTGGTTTATATGTACTCTGACTTCCTGATTTATTGTATGCCTGGTTATTTATATGTGCTTCCGTATATGTCATCAATGTGTTATGTGCCTTGTCCTACTCTGTTATCTGTTCCTTCTGGATACCTGTATAATTGTGTTTCTGCAGGAATCCTCATCGACTCATTGTTTCCTTTCCATTGCGACATTGTTATTGTTTCCTCTGTTTCATTTCATATTTCTGATTCTGTTTAGCTTTCGTTTTGTTATATCTGTTCACTGGGCTTTTTAAGCTCAGCCGCATTTCTTTTCCTGCGGCAGGTTTTAGGTTTGAAGATGGGATTTGATGGGCTGAGAGTTGGATTATCTGAGTGGGCCAACCCTAGTTACCATATTATATTGGACTTATTTTGAAGAGCTTTTGTTTGGAGATTTCATTTCATTTTGATATGTTATTTTTAAGTCTTCAGCTTGTAAAGATTTTAATTGTATGTTCTGATATGACACCAGAATGTGACACTTCTGCCCTTGTCGGGTTGGGGTGTTACAGACATTATGAGTTTGATGTCACAAAGTATCCAAATTAGAAAACTTCTTCTCATCTTCGTCATTATCCCAAATCTTGAAACTTTATTAGAAATTTATCAATTTATTGAACACATATAAACTATTATAGCTACCTTTATCAACTATCGATCTCCTTTATTAAAATATCAAGAGGGTGGTAATGCAGTCACTATATTTATCATTATCAAATATACTTATCCCATTGGACCAACCTTGACCGTGGTCGAGGTATAATATGACCACCGTAATATCCTCATGGATGCTTAATTCAGTTGCATAACCTTCTCATATTTCAATTATTTGCGCTACACCTTATCAAAAGACATTATATCTAAGACTAAACTATAATATATGTTGTAGATGTTTTCACTTAAAAGACATTATCTGTTACTCAAAACACTTATCAAAGCATGGCATTTCTTTTTGACAAACTCTTATGCAAAATTCAATTTAAAATAAAAAGCACCTGTTTGTCTATCAGTTGCAAGATAACTTCATATGTGCTTATATTATACTCGTATAAACTACTTTTTTATAAAAAAATTTACTTAAGACATTTCCTCAAAAATTTGGTGTACAAACAAACATAACCCAAAATCGCAAATCTTATACCTAAAAATGATATTGGCCATTTGTTTCAAAATAAGTCGACCCTTATTAAATATAAACACAAATCAAATTAGTTTGAAAGCCCAAAGATAAGCGTAAACAAAAACTTGTCAACAAATATAAATCAAAGGCCTTTATCCAAAAATAATGCCTGACCAAATAAAAGTCAGAAAATTTCAAAACTAATTCCATAGTATATGTTCATGATTACCTAAAGACAATAAGTTGTTTCGAGTATCCAGATTTAACCCACTTATTAGCTTATTGTATTATCTGTACAACAGGAGGGAAAAAAAAACCTTAACACAATCTTCAATATCATATATCTTGAACCTGCAAATAACAACCGAAAATACCAAGAGTAAATAAAGTACTCGAATCAATGAAGACCAGTACTTACAAATAAGAAGTCGACCCATGGAATTTCAGCCGTATGACTCTTTTTTTTGTGGGCTCTTTTTTTTGTGTGTGTTTGATCGGTGATGATTATGGTGGATAAAAACATGATTTAGGGTTTATGTTCTTGACTTATTTGGTTTGTGTTTGATCGGAGATGATTATGGTGGGTAAAAAAACGGGTAATGGTTTTCTGAGGTTGGTTTTGTATATGGTTTAATGAGAAGGGCGGTGAGATGATTTGATGAATTTGGAATATGGGTTTGGTTTTGTTAGAGAAGAAGAATGAGAGGGTCTCGAAATTTCTAGGAGTCCTGTTTGTATCTGTATATATGTGGAATGTATTCATACAGTGAACAGTAAAACTTGCAACACAAAATAGCCAATGTTTAGGTGCCACATCGTTTTTTTGTGTACGGCAATTTGTATAAAAATAAAATGGGCCAATGAGAAGTTGACAGCATCACATGTATACCTACCATTTCTATACAACGCAAAAACGGTGGTTAGTAAATATATATAATAAGATAAAAGTTTAGAAATATGAGCTCTTAAAATATGAAATAATAATTTATTATTCCAAACTCTTATAAACCTTTTAACTCATTATCCATTAGCAGGACTTAGCAACGAGTCAAACATGACCTGAACCAACTAAACTTGATCCGACTGGAAAACTGAATAAGGATCGAGAACTGAATCAAGTAAAAGCTATCGAAACCAAAATTGAACCGAATAAGGTCGGTTCGGGTCGGATCGGTTTAGCTATTTTTAGCCGAATAAGTGTGTTTTAACCCGAACTGAACCGAGTAAAACCGAAATAATTATACAAAACCAAAAATCAAACCGAATATGGTCGGTTCGGCCCCATTTCGGTCGATTTGTCGGTTCAGGTCTATTTTCGAGTGATTTTGCCCAGTCCTAATTAGTAACAACAAGCAAATAAAGAAATGTCACTTCTAACCTTTACTATTCCCCATTCAATCTAAAAATTTGGTTTAGCCACGTGCCGAGTGTTTTCTTAGGTGTGCGGAGCGTATGGAAGTTACGGTGCGGCAAGGTCTTTTTTCGTAAACCTCTAAATATTGGCATGATTTAGTAAAGTGGGTTATGTATTTGTCTTATGAAAAAATATTTAGTTAACAGAAAATTTGAAATGAGAATAATAATAAAAAATTTCTGCCACACAATTTAGATAAGAGAGACAAATTTAAGAAGATCCTAAGAGAGGGGGGAGTGGTCACCTAATACCCTAGGTGCCACCTCACCTCCATCCAATAAAAACATTACACATCAAAAGTACCCAATTTTACCCTAACCATACCCTAAGTGGAGGGAGTGGTCACCTATACTACCCGATTTTTTTTTTTTTTTTTTTTTTTTTTACATGTCTTCTTCAACCTCTGTCATCTTCAACCTCCATATTTGTCATTTTTTTTTTTTTTTTTTTTTTTTTTTTTTTTTTTTTTTTTTTTTTTTGGTTTTTGGCCTACTAGCAGCTCCCAACGTTCCTTTTGTTTCAAAAGCAAACACTTCCCAAGCTCGGCTTGGTAAACCGAAAATGTTACCCGATTTTGGTACCCGAAGGAGTGGCGGCGGTGTTACCGCTCGGGTAAGGGTACCCGAATCCCTTACCCGTGCCCACTCCCTCCCCTCTAACTCTTAGTCTTATTTCATCTTACCATTCTCATTTTAATGTTATTTATTATTCGATCCTAACTCTTAGTCTTATTTGGTAATTGTTTCAAGTTTAGTCACCCGTGTCACATATTGTCAAATCTATGATTTTTTTATCTTTTAAATACCAAGTCACCCTTTTGACATTTTCTACCACCACGTGACACACATCTGCAAAAAAATTATTTTCAAATCTTATTCTACTATTTAAAGCACACGGTATGGGGAAGGATAATATGCCAAATGCATCATTTTTTCGTGCTAAACTTGTGCCAACCATACTGTCACTTTGTGCCATTCGTGAGCCAAAGGTTCTCAAGCCATTTGAATGACTCAAGCCATTTGATGTTGTATGTTATTTTTTTTTATTATTTTTTTGTGTGTATTGTGAGTGATGAGTATTTTTTGTGAGGTATTTTGTGGGACCAAATAACATGTTAGTGATGTGTAATGAGGGAGGGTGTTTTAGCTATTGGTGTGTTATTGAAAGTTGTATAATGTGATGCTGATGTGGCAGACCAATAACGTGTTATTCGTCATTGCCATACCTTGTGCTTTTATGTTTGCAAAACATCCTACATATGTTCAACTTGTATAGTATTCTAAATATGATAAAACATCTCACAAATATGATAATAATTTTTTTTTTTTTTTTTTTTTTTTTTTTTTTTTTTTTTTTATCTTTTTCATTTTATGTTGCATCTATATTTTCCATCAATTTATACCTTTTTAACAAACATTCACATGGTATTGGTGGCAAAGGTTGGTAACATATGTGCGATACCACGTATATATTATATTTAATTCATCTCGATTAAATATATATTTATGTGAATTCGGTTTTTGGTTCGGTTCGGTTTTTATCTTGTCAAAAATCATATCTAACCCGATATCTAATTTAATTTGGTTCGATTTTAGCAAATTCGGTTTAGTTACAAGCTCGGTTCAATTTCGGTTCTGGTTCATGTGGGTATTACCTGATTTATGGACACCCCAACTCTAAGTAAGCCGTTAGCTGTAAGTAACTAAAGGTGTGTTTGGCAACGGGGTTTATGGGGGTTTGAGCTTTTAAAATAGCCGACTTATAAAATAAGTTTTGATTGTCACGTAGACTTATGAAGGCTTATATAAGCCATAAGACTCCATAATTCCAAGCCCATTGAAAGGGGCTCATGAGAGCTTATAGTTAGTTAAATGACTTAAATACTCTTAAAAAATTAGATTATCACGCAAAAGCTGAAAATATATCTAAATTAATTTTATGTATTTTTAAATACGATTTGGTAATAATAAGCTTTAGTTACAATCAATTTGCCAAATAACTTTATAAAACTATAAGCCCCAACTTTCGGCTTATAATATAAGCCCCTGCTCCAGCTTCAGCTTCAGCTTCAGCTCCAGTCTCAACCCATTGCGCCAAACATACCCTAAGTATTAGCGGATAATATGTAGCTCACTTAGCCCATTTATATTGTAACTAGACGAGTACCCGCGCCTAGCGGCAACGGTGTCTAGTTTCGACAAAATTTTAGCGGCGATTAAGTTTGTTTCATGAATAAGTATTTTAAGCGGTAAGGAATCCATTTTGAATGATTATATTGTTTTTTCGATAGAGTTGTTTTGTATTTGAGATTGTCTTTTTTGATAGCATTTTTGTAAGTTGCATTAATCAATTAATATTAAAATAATAATAACGTCATTTTTTGTTGGAAGGAGCAATTGACACCATTTTTTTGTGTCTCTAGAGAGCTGTAGTACATCAATAGTTAGTGCACATAAAAAAAAATGCGAATACAAACATTTATCTTTTTATATCGTATAATTTCAGAGATTAGCATTCATGTGAATATGGTATGTTGGAGTCAATTTTGCATTTTAGGAAGAGAATGCGTTAAGCTCTCTGAGATTAGTAATAGTTTCTTTTAAGAGGGTGATACTCACACCACATCTTTTGATGCATGCACCACAATTTGTGCATTACAGTATTGTACGGTACAAACTGTAATGCACAAATTGTGGTGCATGCATCAAAAGATGTGGTGTAGGTATCAATTCTCTTCTTTTAAACACCATGGTTGAATACATCTTTTAAAGTTTCCACTTAAACGCCTAGGCATGGTTGAATAGAAGTTTTAAAGTTTCCATTTAGACGCAAAGCCATTTAAACGCCATAGTTTCCTTTCTCACCACAATAGTTGACCAAATTCAGTTTTAAAGTGTTGACTGAAATTCAGTCTTTCACTTTCAAGGAAGACCATTTTTTCTTTATAATTAGTAGAGAAGAGATATAATAGAGCCTAAATAGTCTACTTCAAAGTTGACTAAAATTCAAGAAATTTGAATTTTGAATTCTTATTCTAGCATGATAGTTTTGGGTTCTCACATTTTTCAATGTATGGTGTTTTTCATATCATCACAACCAAGAAAACCGCTTTGAAACATCAACCAAAAATCAATAAACAGAACAACCTAAAACAAAACCATAAACTTAACTGATTCTACTGTATATCCTGTTAAAATTCCGCCATATCTACCGCAACGAAACCACCAAATACTTATAAAACAACAATATAACAAACTCAAAATGCATAAGTTTACATACACTTACAAACTACCAACAAACTTACAAATTACTAACAAACCTACAACTACACACAAGAATTTACTAACTACTTTAAAAAGAAACTACACATTTACTGGCAACAAAAGCAAGTTCGATTGCGGCGGCGACACACATTCAGGTAGCAGTGGCGAAAACGGTGGACTCCGGCGGCAAAAACAAATCTATAAAAAAAAATTATCAAAAAAGTTATATAAACTCAAAGCTGAAAAATAATACATATATAGATAGATCTAAAAGTAACCACAAAACTTGATATAAATCTATCAAATACTAAAAACAATTGAATAACACTATTAAGATAATCAACTGTATACAAATATTAACAACAATTAAAATAAGGCATATTATAAAGTGCGATAACAGCTTTTTCCGGCAACACAAGCCATGCAACCGTGATAGTAGATTTTTCTGGTGAGACAGCGGTGAGCGCCCGTTCTATTTCCGGCAAAGCGGTGGTGGCGGAACCAATTTTCGACGAGTCCACAATGGCAGCTGTAAAAAATTTATAAAAAACTTAGATCTACAAATAAAATCTATAGATCTGTAAAAAAAATTATAAAAAACTTGATCTATTAATAAAACTAAAAAAAACTACCTCAAAACATGATGGTCATGAGTCATGGTGGTTATGGGTTTCGGTGGTGGTTTGGTTTAGTTGGTGGAGTCGTCCAGTGGCAGTGACGACCGGTGGAGGTGACGTCCTGTGGTGGGTATAGTAGTATTATTTTGTGTGTGTGTTTTTAGTATGAGATGAAATTGTGTGTGAGAAAGAGAGATAAATTTTTCAAAATTACCAAAGATAATTTAACCTTGACTTTCAACTTTAAAGTTCCAAGTTCCAAATGTAGTTAATATAGGCTTATTCCATTTAAATATCACTAGCTTATAGACCCGTGGATTCACGGGGTTTTAAAGAAATTATTCATTAAGAACTTGAGTATGTGGATAAAATAATAAACAACAACGAACGTACACATGTTCTATTTTTTTAAAGAATAATAAGTAATAAGTCAACGATCCTATAAACAATTGTGTTTATAACTATAAATATAATAAACGTCCATGCATGAACGTCTCCAATTTTGATGGTCTTGAAGAGCAAATGTGTGTAGTGATCGTGAATGAAGTGATAAGCCAATGTCCATTCCATGATCACCTATGGTGTCCACGACCTCATTTGTGGGAGCAAGTATGGCCTTTTCTTTGAAGTATGTTGGATCATTCATGTGACTCAAAATATTTTGATAAGTAAAATCAATAATAGATATTACCGGATTCTGACTCCAACTTTTGATGTCCATTCGGCAAATTCATGGATTTCGCTTACATCTTCTGATCGTGAGCCAACCGTCAACCTTATGTTAGCGGTTAACTTAAGAACCTTGCAATGATCCCCTTAACTTCACATACATTTATAAGTAAATTTTATAAATACAATAACATGTGAACCCGTAAACATTATTTTGCAGTTGTGTAACGTGTTATTCGTAGATTGGGGCTCTAATAATTTACCACTATTTGATTATTTATTTGACTGTTGTTAAGAAATATATCAAAAAAAATAGGACATGTATAAGAAAACCCAATAATATGAGGTTTACTATTGTCATTGAACTATAATAATAGGTGATATATAGCGTCTAAAATAAAAGGTGAAAACGGATCACATGATGAATCAATTTACTCGCAAGATATGAATGAAATTAAACAAAGATATATATTGGGAACTTACTTTTGTCCTTAATATCATGATGGATTAATGTATCAATATTATTTTTTGGGTAAAGGGTTACCTCGGTAAAGTATCAATTACTGTATTATTTATCGATATGTACAAACATTACTATAATTTACAAAAGCAATGAAAAACTAAAGAACTAAACCAAAGGGCCTTCAACTAATTTCAAAATAGAATACATGAAAATTTATAGCCACCCCTAATCCATAACAAAGATAACTAACATGGCTTTCAATACATGAAATCCAAGTTAACCTAAAACAAACACAAGCACCCATTTTCCAAACAATCCTATAGTTGCTGATCCATTTTGCACGTACCATACATCCTTTACGTGACCTATTAGAGACCGTCTAAAAACTTGATGACCTCATTACATAAAATCAACCCATGCACAACACTTTCATTTTATAACCAAGTAGAATAAGTACACTTTAAAATGGACAAACAAAATATTATTACAATAGCAATAACATATATCACAATCACATTGAAGAAAGAAATTGTTATATCATATTCGAATTTCGATGCATCTCATCATTAAACTACGGGTATGGTCTTAACATCGTAGTTAATTTTTTGACCAAACTTATAAATAGTTTCGGAAGACAAAATTACTTGTTTTGACCTACTTTATAACCCGTGTCAGCCACCAATTTAAGTGCACATAAAACTTTTTGACCCATTTAAATACCATTTTCAACCAGTATAAAATATCCTATTTAGAACTGAATCAGGTATCAAATTGCACAAATCGACCCATTCATGAGTATACCACCTCTAAAAATTTACAATCTGTGATGACGATGATAATGGATAAAACAATCTAATATGTGACATTCAACTTTATCTTCAGCTTTAGCTTCAATGACACACGACACCTAGCTTCAGCTATATTCACCTTTAAGTCCATGAGCCCATTCGACTTCATACTTAGATGAAGCCTCAAATGATCCGAGTTTGACTATACACATATTTTTCAAAGCAAAAGATACAGCTAATTAGGTAATATGTAAATTCAATTGATTAAGTAACAAAATGGTTTGACGATTATTTCATGAAAACTCATTATAGTACCAAAATTTTAAACATTACAAATTAAAAACTTTTATATATTGCAGTGTCCATTTGAGGTTCAACAATGGGGAAAGGATTGAATTGAGGTCCACTTTACACAATCAACACCACATATCTCTTGCAATATTTACTTTCACCCATTCTTTAAAAAATCTACAAACTCTTAAATCTTGTATCTCTAAATTTCTCCGCCATAAATATTAATGTCCACAAAGTTTTCAAAATGTATATAATGGAAAAATATTACATCAGTTCGAATGAGTCTCAGAAAACAAACTCACTTGATGAATTCCTATTTAGTAACCAACCCTTACAACTTCATTCATCTATGGGTCAAAGATAACATAATAACCATGACCAAACTTAACCAAGGCCCGCCCTATTTTCTTCAAGCTCACGACTTTTCTACTAATTCAACATGAACTTGTAATTTCGTGCAAAATAAATATTAAAATGTAACTGATTTGATTGTCTTAATCTAAAGCACCATAATTATTCTACAGACATATGAAAATGGACATGGAACATGTGATGGCAAAATGTTAACCACCAAAATAAACTAATAATATGAAACTATTTGTTAAAGTATTTATTGGAACTACCTCGCAGAGCATGTATTAACCTAGCTTGACAAAGAAAATAACAAAATTCAAAAACACTTTAATAATTAACCTTACAAATGTTAAAAACCTTAGCCAAGAGAACAACAACTTTTTGCAACAACCTCTCGATCATTTTTATCCACAATTGATTTTTTCTTAAATGATCCTCACATTTTGAACATTAAGGTATCGTTCATTAGCAGTAAGCAATAACCTTAAACTTATAATTTGCAAACCTAATCACATATAGTTCCCACTAAAAATTTCAATCTCATTACAGAAAAGTAACATGTTTCAAGTAAACATGATTAAAATCTTACAAAAAGCAAAAAATGGTTGCAATACACATCTTCATAGCATAACACCAATTATGCTAAGTCGGTACCAGGATTAGACAGTATTTTAACTCTTATCCATGACATGTGAATGAAAGTTATAGTTGATCAAGGATCATTGAAGATATAAAATATCATGCCTACCAGATAAAGAATAACCTAGAAGAACTACTCCTTTAAGAATAGCCAAACAGCAGCAACGACACGGGAAACAACATCTTGAAAAGGTCACAAAAAGGGGAGAAGAAGAAGAGGTTGACCAGGAAAAAACCAGCAACGACACACAAACAAAAACAACAACCAAACATGCAAATACTATGGTGATAGCATACACAAGAAGTTAATTAGGTAAACTAAGTCACTAATTTTTGCAAATGTTTTAAACACAAAATAAATTAATTTAAAATATATAACCAAACATTATAAGTTCGCAAAGATAATGTAAATACACAACATTCATATTAAACTGCACAAGATATCCAATTACTTAAACCATCTATTTTATTGAATATCATTATAATCACCCTTTCACAAGAAAGAGTCCGTGTTCATTTAAAAATATACACCATGGAAAAAACACTTCTAAGGATATAGGGATAATCACTTGAACTTTATAGTAAAATTAGTGAACTAATGAACCATAATGTCAACAAAAAATTTAAGCCATAACCAAAATTCATTTTAGCAACCTACATGGATGCTCTATTGTACTAAGTTTAACACTAATAATTATGTGTAGCCTAATATTTACAGATTCAAGAAAGTTGGAATTGAGGATTGGATAAAAAATCTAAGCAGATACTATCATGCATAAGCAGTCACAAGATTTAAGGAGTGTTTGGTACAATAAGATCTTTAAAAGAATGGCACCTAAAACACAACTGATCACCTGTATTAAATTGTTGTAAAATATTTTATCAATTCATATATTCTCCTAATAGTTTTCAAATCAGTTACTATCATACAAAACTGTTTAAATCCCGTTGCAATACAAGGGCAATAAAAATCATGTGCTAATCGAATATCTTTAAAAGAATGGCACCTAAAACACACACACAAAATAATACTACTATACCCACCACCGGTGGAGGTGACGTCCGGTGGTGGGTATAGTAGTATTATTTTGTGTGTGTGTTTTTAGTATGAGATGAAATTGTGTGTGAGAAAGAGAGATAAATTTTTCAAAATTACCAAAGATAATTTAACCTTGACTTTCAACTTTCAAGTTCCAAGTTCCAAATGTAGTTAATATAGGCTTATTCCATTTAAATATCATTGCTTGTAAGTGATCAATAGATTCGATGTTTATGGAGATATACTAATTTTTTTTATCCTGTGGAGAAATACGAATTGTTATATGCTATCAAATCAAAGCATATAAATAACTTATTCATATAAACCCTACAAATATATGTTCCTGCCTCCTTTTCTGCAGTATATACTATATACCACACAAAACATCTCCAACACCCATTCACCTACATACATATCATTATGACTGGTGATACGATCCCACCAAAATCACCCGTCAAACTAAACTATAGCTCATGGAATGAGTTGTTTAAAAGTCATTAGAATTTAGTAAAAAAGTTCGTCCTATAGAGGTCAGTTTTTTTAAAATATTAATTGTGGGAAACATTATTGCAAAATTTAAAAAGCAACAAATGGCATACACTGCTATTATATGGAAGATTTATTAGACAAACTAGCAAGAGACTACAGGCAATAAGAGGATCACTAAGCCAATATAACCTATTCGGATTAGCCTTATTAATTATTCCTAATGAGAATCCACGAATGCGATAGGAATTATATCTCCAATAACCCGAAAGGTTGTATGAACCACAATGTCAAAACACAACTTAGAGATGATATTAATACCGACTGAGTCACTCCACAAAAGCAAACCAGGGAGATTGTTATAATCTCCACCACTTCATAATCATCATCCAAAGGCCACACGCAATTGCGCAATAAATAAAAAGGTGTATGGAGTCTTCGATGTCGCCATCACAAACAAGGACACCTACAGGAGTTTAGATCAATGCCTTTAGGATCAAGGTTAAGACGTGTAGGAATATATTTGATGTTGTTTGCGTTGCAAATATACTATACAGGCCACTTTTAAAGAGAATGATAGGTTTCTAACCAAAACAAAGAAAAAAAATATACGGTTGGCATCCGGCGAATAGAAAATTGCTTTATAATCCAACATTAATTAAAAGAAAAGTTCATGAAACAAAACAGGAAAGACCCCAAATATGAAGACCTTCCGATTCCTGCAAATCACTGATTAAAGCTTAAATGAGTGAGAACTTAACAGTAATAAAGGCTTATACCCCATGAAAATGTCAAAAATTTCAGAATTGATTTATAGGTTGAGAGCCATTGCAAGACCCCACTTTGGAGAAACTTCAGTTCTCATAACGTTGTACTTTGCTGAAACAGTTACGAATGACTTTGGTCGCCATTCATGCTGACACGATATTGACACTTTTCCATTGCTCGAAAACTTGGTCTTCACTGTATTGTAACCATCAATTACATGAGTAGTTCTCAATGAAACCTTGTTTTCTGAAGATGGGAACCGATGTGTCAATTCAGCGGTTATTTTATTTTTGTCCGAGCCATATATAGAGGGTACATCATATGTCGCTATCAATCTTTTCCCTTTGTCCATCCTGCCATTTGTCATATCATGGTTAGGTAATTAGTTATTCGCTCATTTGAAAAAGGGTTTTAGCCATAGAATAGCTTTGAACTTATGTTCATGTCACACATGAGTAAATCAGCTCAAAAATGTCCTCTTACCCTGTTCATATTTAAACTATTTTTACCTGATACGTTGCTGCATGTAAATAATTTCTGGGAATATGTAGCCTACAAAGTAGTTGACAGTAAATATGTACACTACTGTTATCTTTGGAGTAAAAAAAGGTTTTAATATGCATATGAGAACAAAAATTGAAAGTTCCAAACAATAAGTATGACACTTAAAGTTCAGCTACTCACGTGAGACATGAACGTAAGTACTAGTATATGACAACCCAATGATAAAAAAAAAAAAAAAAAAAAAAAAAAAAAAAAAAAAGAAGCAAAGTTTAGGTGGTTATACATACAGATAAAGAGTAGCACACTTGAATTTTATGGCAGCTGCGTATTTGGTGAAAGATTCAGAGGCGGTAGCAAATCCAACGCTACCACCAAGTAGTACATCCTTGTAGGTAACTGTTGTTGTAAAGTCTAAATGAGGGGATCGTTTCAGGCCTATAGTCGCATGAATAAATGTTTGGAGTTTGTGATAGCCTCGATAATAAACATCAAGCTGAGGGTAAATAAAAATAACTCAGGTTTGTATTTTTCTATGATCAGTCACTAGATATTCCATAGTTATCAATGACAGACAACACAAGCAGTATAAAATCAACTCAAAAACATCATCTATATTCAAAATTCTGGAAAATATAGCATGCAATCTTATGGATAAATGGATGAGGTATTCTCTGTTCAAGTTACCCAGGGAGGGCGAGTCTTTAGCATATAATATTATGGATCTATTTTGGTAAATATAAATGAACCTTTTCACAATCTCTAAAAGCATAGGAAAGAGTTTTATAATCCTTTAGAAGCGTTTTGCATAGTTAAACACACATCTAATCTATGAGTCTGTTTATCTTATTTTGCAATCATTTAGAAACCTTATGACAGCGATTTGAGATGTAAGTCAGTACTTGCAACACAAACAGAATCATAATAAATTTATACTTACAAAAATCACTAACGTTACCTTTCCGGAATTGGGATCAGGATCATTAAAGCTTACTACTGCTTTTGTGTGTGGCATTACTTCATCAAAAGTTAATCTTGTCGACACCTGCAAATTAAAATGAAAAGTCTAAACTTTATATCTAATTCTGAGAGAAAATGTTTTAAAAGTATTACCTTGGTATTTGCCAAACCAGTAATCAGTCCCTGTAAAAAAATGTAAAAGTTACTGAAACAAAACATACGCTGTATTCTTTGAGGGAAAGATGATTTCAGATACATGCTCATAAGTCATACCATGGGAGTTGATCCCTTAACTGATAAATAAATATCCTTGTCACATCGGTCATAACATTTAGTCAATAGATCTGCATTAAGAAGAGTATCAATTAGTAATCCAAAAATCACAATTTCTCTACGTCATCAAGGACTGTCTCTCAATGGCCCTAGCAAACATCTTAAACTGTAAGGTTCCAATTGCACACACAACTTATAAAGTTTACCAACTTTTATGCTGAACCTGTGTTTCACATATTTACAACGCCGAAACATTTCCTTAATGGGACCATACAAGTTTGTGATCTGAAAGGGGTTTTTGAATTCTAAAATCCTGACACGTGCTGGTATAGAACAAGGAGTTAGAACCATGACAGATTATGTTGCTATTACTTTAACTCTATAGTCCAGTTTTAATTCTATTTATGCCAAAGTCAATTGTATTAAGTTTATGTATTATGTATGTACTATGGGTCGAATTTGGAAGGTTGCTAATGTCATGGGTTGGGTCTCAAGTCCCAAACCCAAACGGTACGTTAGTTAGACAGTTAGAGGGTCAAGACACTTATTTACAGTTAAGTTAGTTTATGTCAGTTAGAGTCAAACGACACAATGGTTAATCATAACTATCATGTCGTTTAGATTAGTATAAGTATGAATGAAAGTGTCTGTTAGCATTATCCAATCATATCAATAAAAGTCTTGTTTACTATCCTTATTCCCAAACACTGTCATATTCATTTTTGCATACACATTCACTATGGTGCATTATAAACACATCATGAAACACAATTGGCTTCAATACCAACCTGTGAATCCATACCAACATTGGTATCAGAGCCAAGGCACAGAAACCTGGAGGAAGCCAATTCACAAACAGGAACAAAAGGGTCTCACTAGGAACTATTTACAAAGAGAGATACCACCAAGAATGTTACCATGGATTAGACAGAAAAGGAGATTGTCCCCTGAAAGCAAAGAAATGTTAAGACAAAAGTTGAAAGAAATCGAAGCATTTAATGCTTCAAAACCCCCTGCAGAAATCAAAGATCATGGAAAGGTAACTGCAAGCACTCCAAAAGAAAGAAGGGCAAGATGCTTCATATGGAAAACTCATGGGCATGTTTTCTGGAAGTGCCCCAAGAAGAACAAAGCAAAGGCCAAAGATCAAAAGAAGATGGAGACACCCACAGTCAACAAGGTTGATGAAAACTTGAAGTATCCTGAGAAAGTGCATGTAATTACAGATTACATGGTGGAAGGCTCGGATTGTGGAAATTGGGACAACATTGGTACATTAGTAGTGCATACAAACAACACATGAGCCCAACAAAGTCACTATTTAAAAGGATGAAGAGTAGGTTTTGAATGGAAGGGACAGAAGAGATTGAGAAGAAAATCATCTTCACATATGGTATTGGAGAGGCAGTTGTGGATACAAAGGATAGAAAATTGGTGATACCTTGTGTACTATACACCCCAGAAAAAACTTTGAATATTCTTAGTGTTGACCAATTGGAGGATCAAGGATACATAGTGAAATATGGCCACAACAAGTGCAATTTGCAATATATGTTTGATGATGAATTGCGTGGCAACGCAAGGATTGGAGATACACAAGAAAAGGACACCAAGGAAGATGATGGACTGGGAGATGTCATTGCAGAACCAACAAATATTTGGATGAATATTTTGCATCAATCGACCCAAAGGAGGGATGTTCACTCATAAAAGGATTGGAGGAATTGATATGGGATAGGAATGATGTGCAGGATTATGTGGATGAAGAATACATTAGCATGAATGGTTCATTATATGCCATTAAGGTAAATACGTTTTCAAGGTTCTTGTCATTCTTAAATCTGATCAAAGATGATGGATTAGTGTACAAAAACTAGGATGTGTTCAGCAAGAGATATGTGGATATGTTAAGATGGTTCTATTTGGTTTATTTGTGTGAGGATGTGTTAGAGGTGATACCACCAATCATAGGAGTGGTTAAAATTGATTTACTTAGACTGCATAAGATGGTAGATAGCCTTGGAGGTTATCTAAGTGTCACTTTTGATGACAATTGAAAGAAAGTTGTCAAATTGCATGGACTGACAGAAGATGATGGAGAAGCAATAAAGAATTGCTACAAAAGGTTCATAGAAATGGTGCAAGTATACTATGAGACAGCAGGGAAGCCTTGGTATGAAAAGAAGCCTGAAAAGAATGTGGTTGTGAGTAGCATTAGTTATGCTAGGGTAAAAGATCCACAAGGCAGTGAGAAGGCAAGTGTGGGAATAGAAGGAGCACTGGAAGAAACTATGAACAAGGAAAGAAACACAAGTCAGTTTGGAAGGCAATGAGGACAAGGATGCAGATGAGGAAAGCACATCAGACAACAACGGCTTCATTGTCATTGTTTGAAGAACAAGAGGACCATCACTCAGAAAGGCATTGACATGAAGGAATTAGGGAGGAGATATAGTCCAGTTTTAATTCTATTTATGCCAAAGTCAATTGTATTAAGTTTATGTATTATGTATGTACTATGGGTCAAATTTGGAAGGCTGCAAATGTCATGGGTTGGGTCACAAGTCCCAAACCTAAACAGCCTGTTAGTTAGACAGTTAGAGGGTCAAGACAGTTATTTACAGTTAAGTTAGTTTATGTCAGTTAGAGTCAAAGAACACAATGGTTAATCATAACTTTCATATCGTTTAGATTAGTATAAGTATGAATGAAAGTGTCTGTAAACATTATCCAATCATATCAATAAAAGTCTTGTTTACTATCCTTATTCCTAAACACTGTCATATCATTTTTGCATACACAGTCTTGTTCAATTCACTATGGTGCATTATAAACACATCATGAAACACAATTGGCTTCAATACCAACCTGTGAATCCATACCAACAAACTCTATTGCTTTATTACGTAAACTTTGTTGTTTGCTTTGAATCATTTAATATTGGGACATAAACCTACTTACACACATGTGCATTAAACTTACAAGTTCTTCCCTCATGGATAATACATATCATGCAGAAGAACAAGAATCTATAATATCTCGGTGCTCATGTTTTTCTGTAGAGAGTGATATATGGTTAAAGTATAAGCATCATAAAGTTCATATTAACCGATTTAAGTGTATGCCTGTTTGCATGCCTGCACGATACATCTGCATATGAATACATAAAGCAGTTCCTTTTTCTGTAGCCACCCAGCCACGGACAACACTGAATTAGACATGCATAAACTTTTAAGTTACATACCGATGGATTTTAGACAAAAAATCAAAGAACAAGCGAAACCAAGTATTGGAACAGAACAAAACGGTTACATTAACATAACTAATGTTACAAAATGGAACACATGGTAGAATTCACCTTTTGCTGCAAGATTCATCAAAATTCAAAGTTGTTGACAAGTAAGGTAAATATCATGTGTGAAGTCACTCTTGTAATACAACTATCTACTAAGCTGGCATATATCATCATCTATAAGGAATATAAGAAAACAGAAGACTTACGTTTTGTTCTTTTGCCGATCTCTGAAAAAGGTGCTGAACCGTTGCCCATTGTAAATTATAATTCTGTTTACCGCTCTCAACTTCCAATGTTGTGCGCAGTCGCCCAGATTGATCTGTCAGATATATGATTGATGTCCTGTTAAATTGTCACTTATATATATGTTGCCACTAATTTCATATCAGATATTGTAATCTTGTTCTTTTTGCTTGTAGTGCACGTGTTGCAACTGCTATTTTTTAATACTCTATTTTCTCCATCCAAGATATAGTGTCACTATAGAGAGTGCACAAACATGTGATACATCTGTGCGTTGCATCCACTGTTTGTCAAAACGCTGCCCATATCTACTAATGACTAGGTTGTTAATTTTCTTGCTTTTTATGGATTCTAGTGCCACAAACGAGTAAATGTAAAAGTGCACGAAGAATAAAAGGTTACACAAACTATTAAGCTTCAAATCACAAATCAACAGTGATGGTGAAGATTTGTGTACCTTTGTTATAATTAATTTTGTTGTTGTTGAAGATGTTTTTGTCAGCTAAAGTTATACAAATTTCTAAGACTTGTGAGAGGGTTTTAGTGTGTGATTACTTGATGAAGAATTCATTCTTGAAATAATTTCTCTCAAATACCTAGTTCTCAAAGATATCACAATATTTCGTTTAAACCTATATATAGAAATTTATTAAAATTATTGATTTAAGTTCATTTACGATAATACGAGCTGAAAACAATTTTCTTTCAAGGATTTTTAGAAATCGAATATGGAAAGGATTTAATTACTATATCTCTAAATATTACTAATATTTTCAATTGAATTATGGAAAAGATTTCTACGCTTATAAATGATACAATAAATCCCATTTCTTGAAAATAACGAAACAAATAAAAGAGAACATAAACAGCCATTGATTTTTAAGGTACGTAAATTATTTAGTTTAAATATGTTCTGAGAGTTGATCCATCATATACAATCATTGTTGCCTGAAAAAGATATGCCACTCGGACATGTGTCTTGTCCAAATCATGGCTACCCGCTTGGTCTACCATCCTTATCTTAAGGTTTACTACATGTATAAGTGTTGATCATTTCAGTAGAAGAGAAGAAATAAACTACATTAAGTTGATTGATCTTCACTTAGACATTGAGAAATTGTCATTGCCTTTTCCTGTTGTAAATTAGTTTCAAGTACTAGCCTCTAGAAATTATCTCAAGGAACTTTCCCTAAAAATGTGGTAAGAAGCTAGCTTGCTAGGAATGCAAATGAGGTTGCTTGGCTTACAGCTCCGGATGCAATAATTGATGGAAAATATGGTCAAAGAAGTTGAATGACAATTCATGTTGTCATTATGTGTACTAATATGAATCGAAAATAAAAAAATTAATTTGTGGTTTAAATTTAATTGTGACCGTTTTCTTTCAATTCTATTTCCTATAAATTGAGAGCTTTATTCTCATTTTTAATACACCAAGAAAAACAAGTCACCCATCTCCTTAGTTTACCGTTCACCTTGACTTTGTGTGTATCCGTTCGTAATAGAGGGAAGGTGCGTTTTGGTTCGCCTTCATAACCCATTTGTGCTAACGGAGTTATCTGTTGTTGTTGTTGTATCTTGTGAGATAGACGTTCACGATTCTTAACCACCGTGGAGAGGATGAATCTCTCTTAAGAAAACTGTGAGTATCACATGCCTCAACAATCAAAAGAATTACGGGATCGTTTTCTACACTTCACTTTCATGTTATGATTAACATATTCTTTTTTTGTCTCTAGTAGCAATATACACGTAATATACAACAATAATCTCTTGTCAAAACCTAAATACTATAAGGCTAGGTGTTGATAAAGAAATCTATCTGTTTAGGATGAATATAAATCCAGTGATCAAGTGTGCGTTCCTACGCGTACTCGAGTTGCTAGATGCAGGGCCGGATTTGGGCGTTCTTACGCGTACTCGAGTTGCTAGATGCAGGGCCGGATTTGGGCATGTCCAGGCTGCCCAACTGCACAGGACCCCCAAATCATTAGGGCCACATTTTACTTATAAGCCCACTTTATAAATATACATGTTCCAATCCTAACTAGTCTATCTTGGGCCTGTGTATTGTCCGTGCAGCCCAACAACTAGAGTAACCATTTGTTAATCCGTGTAATGTCTTTTGTTATGTCTTTTTAAGGTTTTCATTTACGTGTTGATGGTAGGAAGAATTTAGAGATTGATAGAATAGTTATTATAAAAGTAATTGTGATATGATGTAGAATCAGTTCAAGATTTAGGGCCCGTTTGGTTTGTGGACAGGTTTAGAATTAGGATTTGAATTTGGGTATGGAACACCCTTTAAATTCAACACATCTACACTTTAAGCCCTTCATCTTTAGCTCACTTAATATATTCAACCTGCACACCAAAAACAACACAAAACAAGAATACAAAAGTGACAACATAAGCCCTCAACTTATATTTTCCAACATTCCCCTTAAGCTAAGTCTTATAAAAATCCTTTAGCTTTAACATGTCACAAAACTTCCTGTGCTCAAACACACTTAGCCCTTTTGTGAAAATATCAGCTATGTAATTCTGAGACTTTGACTTTAACAATTTTAATAATGCCTTCAGAGATTTTTTCTTTTGTAAGGAACAAGTCAATCTCAAAATATTTAGATTTCTCATGCAACAGAGGGGTTGCAGCTATCTGCATTGCACTACTATTATCACAATACATCTCAACAGGAGTTATAACATGCAATCTAAGATCCTTGCAAATCTTTCAGATCCACATGATCTCACCAGTAACATTACACATAGCTCAAAATTCTGTTTTAGCAGAAGACCTTGCCAGCACATACTGTTTCTTACTTTTCCAGGAAACAAGATTGTTACCCAGATACACAGCAAAACCAGTCACAGACTTTCTGATAATTTTGCACTTTGCCCAATCAAAATCAACAAACACTTTCATATTACAACTGTCAATTTTGCTAAAAGAGATTTCTTTACCCGGTGATTCTTTAAGATATCTTAAAACTCTAAAAGCCAGTTTCAAATGAGATTGCATTGGACTATGCATAACCTGACTTAAGCAGTGAACTGCATAAGACAAATCAAGCCTATTCAATGTTAATAAATAAGTTTTCCAAGAAGCTTTTGGTAATTATTAACACTAAGTAAACGTTCATCTTTAACAACACCTTTTTGTTTATTCTTATCAGAGACATTCACAGATTCTATTGGATTCTTACTTGGTTTACAAGCAAGCATACCAAACTCTGCAAGTAATTCTAAACACTATTTTCTTTTATTAAGACACAATCTAGTGTCATCATATAACACCTCAATACCTAGAAAGTACTTTAACTTTCCCAAGTCTTTAATAAGAAACATAGTTCTTAGAAAATCTTTAACCTTTTCAATTTCACTAACATTGTTTCCAGTAATAACAATGTCATTCACATATACCAGTAAAACAAAAAACACATCTTTATCTGTTTTTGTAAACAAAGAAAAATCACTTTTACTTTGACAAAAACCATTTTCTTTTAACACATAAACAAGTTTCTCATTCCACTTTCTTGGTGCTAGTTTTAGACCATACAAAGATTTGTTTAATTTGCATACCCTTGTGTCATTTTCATCAAGATACCCTTGATGTAATTGCATATAAACATCTTTTTCAAGCTCACTATACAAAAAAACATTGTTAATATTAAGTTGAAACAATGGCCAGCCATTTTGCACAACAAGACTAGTAATGATTCTAACAGTAACAATTTTAATTACTGGTGAAAAAGATTCTTCAAAATCTATTCTCTCTTTTTTACTAAAGCCTTTGGCAACAAGCCTAGCTTTATACCTTTCAACACTTCCATCAAACTTATACTTAATTTTCCAAACCCACTTACAACCAATTGCTCTTCTCCCAACAGAGAGTTTAATAATTATCCAACTATTATTTCTGTTGAGAGCTTTTATTTCAAGGTTCATAGCATCAATCCATCTGTTATCTTTTATAGCCTCTTTATATGTTTTAGGTTCAACAACTTTATTGAGATTAGTAGAAAACGCATAATTTTCTTTACTCAAATTATTGTAGTTAACAGACTTATCAATACTACATTTCACTTTTCCATCTAAAACATAATCACTCAGTTTAACTAGAATATTTGATTTCTTATTAGACTTTCTAGTATAAGTTCTAATATTTGCTTGTCTGTCTGGAGTTATCATAGGTGTTACAATAATATCATGAAACATATCATTGAACTCTTGATAGTAATCATCATCACCCTCAGATATTTTATCATAATCTTCAAGTGTTGCATTCTCCAAGTTTTCACTGGCTACTTCAATTGTGACACCATGATGCTCCACCTCATCCTTTTTGATGTCATCAGTAGTACCTCCAAGTGAAAACTTTTCTATGCCCTCACTTACTTTAGAAGTTTTACCGTACCCTTTCTCTCTCTTATCATCATAGGGATCATCTGATGTTCCTAGGCCATAATTATTATTTTTTGATTATTTGTATTTTGAAAATGAAATTCATAATCCTTATTTTCAGAGCTGTGTTTAAAAGGAAAAACTATTTCATAAAACTTCACATCTCCTGAATAAAAAACCTTTTTTGTTTCTAAACTAAACAACTTGTAACCTTTTTTGTCAAAAGAATAACCAATGAAAACACATTTATCTGACCTAAAAGAAAACTTATCAAAATTATTTAAAATAGTTGAAAAACATAGACACCCAAAAACTTTTAACAGAGAGATATTTGGTTCACATTTATAGATCATTTCAAACGGTGTTTTTCCAGCTAGGTGTCCTATTAATTAAGTAAACATCAGTTAGAACACACTCAGACCACATGTTCAAAGGAATTCCCCCTGAAACATAAGGGCTCTAGCTACATTTAACAAGTTTTTGTGTTTTCTTTATGCTAAACCATTCTGTTGAGGGGTATAAGAACATGAAGTTTGTTGATGAATCCCATTATCTTTACAAAACTTATCCAAATTTTGATTAACAAACTCAGTTCCATTGTTGTCACACCCCGTCAATGGCGGAAGCATGGGATGTAACTGGAAAAGGCACATTGCGTAACATCATAAATTCATACCTCATATTTATTTCAACAATAGTTTATAACTTTTACAAAATGATCCTTGTCTCAAAAATGATAGAAAGACATGTCTCTTTTGAAATCTTGTTGTCTTGAAAACATAGTAGCAAAATGTCAAATAGTCTTACTCCAATAAACGTGCCTTCAAATACCTTAGTAATGATCCACCTGAAAATGGTGCTAGAAAACGTTATCATAATGTTGGTGAGCTCGTAGGTTTGAAAGTAAAACCACGAAGCTGTGAATAATATAGCGTAGGACAATAGTGAGCATGAATACCAATTACAAGCACTTTAGTAAAACAGTAATTTAGTCGCGCCAACTGAGCCTATTATGTCCAACAAGCATATATCCAATACCATGTGGGGAGCTACCCCGATAGATCTATCATCACGTGGGCCCTCCGAAGAGAGTTAACAGTTGCGCAGTCATGAATTCACAAAGCAAAATATTTCATAGCATATAATCGTATCATCACACATATATGTCCGAAATCATGTAAAACAATAAGTCACAACATAAAAACGTTTGAAAAGCATTGAGTACCATTTTCCCCCAAGGAAAAATATAGTGAAAAAGGGGCTACGAAGACTCACCTCATAGTGTGGTAACGCAAGTGATACAAACGGTTTCAAGAAGCAAGGCACAACGGTACACGAATGGCACAACCTAGTAATTATAGTTTATCTCATAATATATCTCGAAAAGTAGCATAATGTACATAAGTTTTTCAAAACTATCGTATTTTAGTTTTCGTGGATGACTCAAGTAATTGTTTGAAAAAGTTTAGTATCGAAATCACGTGTGGTTTTTAAGAAGACATAGACTCAAGGAAACTCACGCCAAAATAACAAAGTCAGAGGAGTTAACGAAAAGGAAGACAAGAAGGAACAAGAAAAAGAAAAGAATGAATAAGGGACAACAAAAAGGACCTGTCGAAAACATGTTTTGGCATTTTACCCCGTAACCCAAATAGTTTATAAGACTTTGGGATTTTAGAAAGAATTGTACGTTTGATGAAAAGTGTACCATGTTAATAATTTAGAAGGTAGAAAAGTTTATAACGTTTGCAAATCATAATAGTTTTAAGTTATAAAATGGTTTTTACAAGAATTTGGACATGTTGCGTCCGTTTATATAACATTTTCAAGTCATTACGACTTTTGAATAACAAAATTTATTTATTACGTTTCAACAATTGATACAAGTTTTATTATATAATTGGACAATATCATTCGCGTATATATTAGTTGTTTAGTTTTATCGACTGTTTTGTGCATGTTCGGGTCCAAGTGGGTTAAACTCTTATGAGTCTAACACACTCTTCCATCTCAAGTACCAAAAGAGTCCATAGTGTCAATCAACTAATACCGTAAATCCAATATCGTCCAATCTAATATCATCCAAGTGTAGGTTTTTGTTACAACTTCCATAACCAAGTCCATATCATATCCCAAGCAAAACCCGAAAAGCAACCGAAACATCACCGACAAAACAAAATATAAATTAAGTTAATATTTGCTAAATGAAATAATACGACAAGTTTTAACATATAAACACACATTGTTGGGCTTTCAGGCCCAACGTGAATACTTTAAACTCAACACACTAACTTGGGCTTACGAGCCCAAGTTTAACCAATTTTAACTTTATGGGCTTCCTTAGCCCATTCGGCAACACCAAGCCCAATCCAAAAGCAATTCCAACAATAAATACAATACACACTTGTTTTGACCGCGGTTAGGACTACTTCGAGGCTTACTTAACCTCGTTAAATGACTCATACACCTAAACTAAATGTTACAAATCAAGTCCCTACGACACTTCGTGTGTCGTGGTACACATCACTGACACTCCCTATGGGTGTCATTTTCAACTCAAAATTTCCCAAGTTAGTTATCACGGCTAAATTAATTTGACCATAAAACTTTCAATCCAAACCCAACTGTTAACATAGACTCACCTTAATATCAGTTTAACTCCAAAATGCACCCTTGTGGATTTCCCAATTCCCACAACGCAAACACAATTACCAATTCATATATTGATTAAACAAAATGCAATCACCCCCTACCTGTGACTTGCGGATCGAGAACAAAACCAACCAAACGCACCACAAGATACTATCATAACCCATATGGGTCTGACCCAACCCGTATCACAGCCCGACGCGAGGATAAATCAAGCAACAACCACCATTGTTACAAGCTTTACCACACAATTAATTATCAAAATGTTTTTAACCCGGATCTTAACCACGAAAACTTGTGACAACCATTTATTAATCGGTTTAGAAAAAATGAAAGATAGATTATTGTTTTCGACATACCCAAGAATTCGAGAGAGAAAGAAAGATGAGGTGGGTCGGCTTGAGCAAAGCCACGACCACAATCACGAACAAAGCACCCAAGAGTTCCTATACGTGACCCAAAGCATCACAACTAACCCGAACTAACTATGAACATTGACTTTTTATTTTCTTGATCCAGAAGTGATAGGAGGTGGCAGCGAACTGCTGTGGTTGCGGCGGCAGTCGATGGTGGTGTGGTGGCTGGGAAGAGAAGGGAGGAGGGAGAAAGTGTTTTAAGGTCTGACTTATGATATCAAAATGAAAACCCTATTTGTTTTATAGTTACACATGAAAAGTATTTTTAAAAATATGGCAAGTGATGGGAAGTAGAGGGGGCCCGAGGGTAATATCCCCATAGGGACCGATCATGTAATTTTTTCCTGTTTTTGTAAGTCGGGAATCGTTTAGGCTCGAGTTAGGACACGAAATTTATGACATTGCGTTAAAATTAGTTTTTTTCCAAGAAAAACGATTATTTACACGGCTAGTTTCTCGTAATTAAAATAATAATCAAATAAATAAAAAAAACATTCATCGAGTTATGGTTGTGCCGATACGCGTCGTGTGTCGGTTTTCACGTTTCACGAGTTAACCTCTCGTTTTCAAATCGATTGAAGTCCAAAAAGCTTTAAAAAGTATGTAATAGGTAATAATAAATGAAATTTATTATTAAAGTACGTTTGAAAAATTACCGTTAGTCCCAATTGTTCTGAGTATTTATAATCAAGTAGTGCCCTAAAATGCCGGTTGCTACAGTCTACCCCCGTTAAAAGAATTTTGTCCTCAAAGTTCAGCTAGTATCACTGCCAAAAATGTGGGTACTCAAGTCTTGCTTGGTCCTTTCATTCTCAAGTAACTCATGTACACGGTCTAAGTTTAAATAAACTTATAATCAAAATCTTGTCTCATCTAAGTTGCTCAACATGCTTAACGAGGGCTTCAGTTGGCTCTTCTTCAACACGAAATGAACCATCAAGCTGACATCGTATGGGGTGATAACTAGTTGATCACCAGCTAGGCGTTACTTATGGTCCCTTACACGTAAATCACTAAATTTCAAAGAATGCTCGTAAATCCAGATGACCAATTCCTGTTAACGAAACTGCTAGTCTAGTATAAATGATCTAGCCACCTATTATTATAATCAACAAGACCAATGCGTGCGTAGAGCTTAACGAAGATCAAGGTTTTAGCGAAGGAAATCTAGAAGTCAATTCAGATTTTCAACATGGCGGTCACTACTTATGCGTCGAGGTGAAACACTACTAATAGCCTTAACTTATGACAACTAAATCCAATTTCGTATTTCCGGTTGTAATGAGATAGGCATTCAAAGGTAATTGTCGGGTGGTGAAATTTGATGGAATAAGCCGTTCCGTCTTCGAGCAAAATCATCAAAGTCTTAGGCAATTTTCCTGTGGCTTGAGTTGATCATCACCTTACATCTAACTTAATCTCACAACTCATTAAACAAGAACTGTCACGAGATTAAGCTAAGTAGCAAGCTGAATTCCACCTTAAGCAAAGTAACAACTTGATTCTAGCTTAATCTCGCAACTCATCAAACAAGAACTGTCACGAGATTAGGCCGCATATCAAGTTATTGAAAAAGAGAAATTTAACGTTTTCAATGATTTGTCTCGATTTAGGAATTGCTCGAAACAAATGAATAGGTACCTATGGCTAATATTGGCGAGGTTAGTGAAGAAATCAAGTGTACTATCGAAGTAAGTGAGTTACTAAGAAAGAATGTCATAAAGGAGACACGGAAAAGTTGTCTACGAGATTACATAGGTAGGCCTGAAGGAGGATTTTCCTAATCTTGAAGAGACGAGTTGAATTAGGTGTATGTAAGGGTTTGTCATTATGTTATGATGTCTTACAGGTCATCGAGTATCCATTGAGGGGAAGATCGATCGATATCTATATGTTCTTCACCAAGACCCAAACCGGGTGTATGATTTGTAGTTCCAAGGGTTTCGTACACGTAGTATAGATCTCTATCGTCGTAACAATGAAAACAAGTCATTTGAAGTTAGAATTTACTGGCGCGAAACGGTGTATGAGTAGGGCAATGCGTAGATTTGGCACGAGCACTAGATACTAATGTAGTCGTTTAGGTTGCTCTATTTGAGGTTGCACCGCATCGTTAACTTGAGGGAAATGTGGTCTCCATGGACTTGCGAGGGTCGATGCATTCGCCAATAGAAGGTGAACAATGATATGGGTTCCTATCAAAAAGATCAATATGAAAAGGAAAATGAAGAATCTAAGGAAAGAGTATGAGCTTTTAAAGCAATTGATAAAGAAGTAAGGGTAGCATCTGGTGTTGTGTTAGGTATCTTCCTCGTCTACAACGTACTTGCTTTCGTCCAATGTCTGGTGCCAAATAGATGTTTGGTAATTCAATCATACTATCGTGTGAATTGCGACCCAATAAAATCAAGTAGAGTGATTGTTGTAAAATTGTAAATGGAGAAAAGATTTGATTACCGAAGAAATCATTGATGATACTTTCAGTAGTATTGATGCGGAGGAAATCTGGTGAGATAGATTGTGGAGTAGTTAGGTAGATTTGTTGTAGCTATGGAGAGAGAATTGTCGACCAGAAATTGAAGGAAAGAAAATCATACGTGATAAAAGTTATTAAGACAACGCCTCCAAATAAAACAATGGTTGTCGTCTATGAAAATTGAAGAAATAAAATAAGGGCTTAATAATAGGGAGAGGGAGCATCGAATAATACAAAATTGAGTACAATAAGGTTAGCTGAGTAGGTAAGATTGAAATATAAATATTCAAGTTTGTCGGTGGTGTTGGTTTAAAAAAAATCAGGTCGAAATATGACGAAGAAAATACACAGTGCATGTGCGTCGGCGTACGTCGATTTAGAGTTGTGAAAGAAAAGAGAAGTAACGTCAGTACTAAGTGGTCGGCAACTTAAAGGTGAGTATCGCAAAAATAAATGAGAGCTTGAATTAAGACACAAGGTAAGAGAAATTCATTGGCTTCTTTGTCCGATATGTAAAACGCGAGGTTCAAAAATTCCGCGTAGAATCTTATACGGAAATTTTATAAGGATCACAAGGTAAGAGAAATTCATTGGCTTCTTTGTCCGATAAGAAAGTACAATTTCAATGGTGTTTGATCAACATGAGTAGTCGTAATGAGTAATCTCAGGGTGGGCAAGAACTTTTAAGGAAAGGTTCTCGGCGTACGAACATTGAGGATAAGCGTGTCATGAAACATATATTGCAAGCTGACGATGAGGATCTATGAATCAAGGGGTTTAAAGATCGAGTGCGATGCCAATGATTTGGAATGTTTGGATATTGTCTTGAGGTAAGGTTCATAAGTCCAAGCGCTCAATTTAACTGGGCAGAAACATGATGTATGATGACTCGAAATTGTTTCCAAGTGAATACTACATCTAAGAGATGTTGGTATTGTTATAAGGGAAGACAGTACCAAAAGTCTTATGGCCCGGTGCAACTTCTTGATATCCAAATGTAAGAATGAAGTCATGTTCTAATGTGACTAAGTTATATAGGACTCTGAAAAGAACGTGTTGTCTCTTGAGTAGAGGCCACAGATTGTTTAATCCAACGCGTTTCGATCAATCACTAAAGTCGTATCTTATGGAATGAATTAGGAAGATTTTACTTTGAAGGAATAGTGTCAAGTCATGACATATCGCTAGTGACAGTCTCAGGCAGAGGTGGTATAGTGTGTGTTCCTTCTCAGAGGCATGGTTTTTGAAATTTGTTAATAGTATTCATTTGAGCAAGACATTATAAAATGGATCATGAATGTATTTTGGAGCAACCTCGTTAAAAAAAATTCGATGGTTATAGTCATGTGAAAAGATATATCTGCAAAAATTTAAACTTTGAAGTAACGATTTTTCATATACGGTTTGGATTTTTGATTTTCAAGAAAATTGAAGTTTTTGACAAACAAATAAGACGATTTTTTTTCAATAAAACTGACGTTTGGACAACAATCCAACCATTTAGAATCACAAATTTCAAATTTATTTTAAAACGTTTTGAAAAGACTTCGACTTTTTACCAATTTTTGTTTTACAGAAATATTATAACACGGTCCGATTATAGAGGATTACTAGTTCATCATAATTCATCGAGTTCACATGAAAATCTCTCATTTGTACAAAAATTTTGACCAATCAGAATTCGGGTTATCTAAATCAGTGCCATCTCCGGAACACGAACACTAGGGCGAACATCACTATCATGGTCAACACAACAACTCAATTAACAAGCTGAAGGTCACTGCTTCCCATGAGTCCTATTATCTCACTTGTAGTAATCAAACTCCTAATCATACAACTAAACCATAAACGCTTTCATTTTGATTTGTGGGTTGCTTCCTAAGGCAACTATTGATGTCTTCCGACTCATCGGCTTATAGTGCGGTGTATTCAGGCTTTCTTACAATATGAGGGTAGGGGAGACAAGGCATGGGTCACGATGGCATAGGGCAATACCAGAAAAATCATGTATCCAAAATAGTTTTCAAATAGTACCAAATTATTAACCATCTATAACGTTAAACCGAGTAACGACTTGAACCTAACTTAATTTCACAACTCATCAAACAAGAACTGTCATGAAATTAAGTAAAGTGTCATTAAAAGGCTTAACGTCTTCGATGATAAACGAATTCTCAAAGTAGTGTTTCCAAATTGATATGACCCAAAATAGTTCTCAAGATAGTATATCAATAAAATGTATTTTCAAATTGGCAAAACCAATGTTGACCTTCCAAAATTGTATAGCGTGTCCAAAATAATGTATCTAAAATAGTGTACCAAAAATAACGTTTTTTTAATAACGTATCAATATATATTTAGCAAAAAATATAATATGAGTTTTGTTTGCGTATAGGAATAAATAATATCAACGCACGAGTATGGGGAATGGCACATGAAATACTCTGACTCAGTCAAATTAATCATATCATATCAGCTCAAATCGAATCACATTATATCAAATCAATCAAGCCACTTAACTACGCAATCGCAAGCTCAAATATTGTCCCAAAAGCTAAAAGCTTTAGCACACATAATGGATAACAACATAGGCACAAATACACATAACACATAAGGCATATGCACACACATAGACCAATGCATTTTTAGGTGATCTAGACTCCGACTCCAACCAAACATAATCTAAGGTAACTACCCCCATTATCCCATGATTGCTCCTGAATTAGGCATAGTTGATCAGGCTATGCGTAATTTAGGAAAAATGATGGAATACTCGGGCTAATCGACTCGTACCATGTTTGGGGTTTTATAAAAAAAAAACTTTAGTTTGGTTATAGTTGAGGTTTTTATTTTAGAAAACCGGTATTCTCTATAACCTTAGGCTCTGATACCAATCTGTCACACCCCCTCAATGGCGGAAGCACGAGATGTAACTGGAAAAGGCACATTGCGTAACATCATAGATTCATACCTCATATTTATTTCAACAATAGTTTATAACTTTTACAAAACGATCCTTGTCTCAAAAATGATAGAAAGACATGTCTCTTTTGAAATCTTGTTGTCTTGAAAACATAGTAGCAAAATGTCAAATAGTTTGACTCCAATAAACGTGCCTTCAAATACCTTAGTAATGATCCACCTGAAAATGGTACTAGAAAACGTCAACGTAATGTTGGTGAGCTCGTAGGTTTGAAAGTAAAACCACGAAGCTGTGAATAATATAGCGTAGGACAATAGTGAGCGTGAATACCAATTACAAGCACTTTAGTAAAACAATAATAGTGTCGCGCCAACTGAGCCTATTATGTCCAACAAGCATATATCCAATACCATGTGGGGAGCTACCCCGATAGATCTATCATCACGTGGGCCCTCCGAAGAGAGTTAACAGTTGCGCAGTCATGAATTCACAAAGCAAAATATTTCACAGCATATAATCGTATCATCACACATATATGTCCGAAATCATGTAAAAAAGTAAGTTACAGCATAAAAACGTTTGAAAAGCAAGGAGTACCATTTTCCCTTAAGGAAAAATATAGTGAAAAAGGGGCTACGAAGACTCACCTCATAGTGTGGTAACGCAAGTGATACAAACGGATTCAAGAAGCAAGGCACAACGGTACACGAATGGCACAACCTAGTAATTATAGTTTATCTCAGAATATATCTCGAAAAGTAGCATAATGTACATAAGTTTTTCAAAACTATCGTATTTTAGTTTTCGTGGATGACTCGAGTAATTTTTTGAAAAAGTTTAGTATCGAAATCACGTGTGGTTTTTAAGAAGACATAGACTCAAGGAAACTCACGCCAAAATAACAAAGTCAGAGGAGTTAACGAAAAGGAAGACAAAAAGGAACAACGAAAAGAAAAGAATGAATAAGGGACAACAAAAAGGACATGTCGATAACATGTTTCGGCGTTTTACCCCGTAACCCAAATAGTTTATAAGACGTTGGGATTTTAGAAAGAATTGTACGTTTGATGAAAAGTGTACCATGTTAATAATTTAGAAGGTAGAAAAGTTTATAACGTTTGCAAGTCGTAATAGTTTAAGTTATAAAATGGTTTTTACAAAAATTTGGACATGTTGCGTCCGTTTATATAGCATTTCCAAGTCATTACGACTTTTGAATAACAAAACTTATTTATTACGTTTCTCCAATTGATACAATTTATACAAGTTTTATTATATAATTGGACAGTATCATTCGCATATATATTAGTTGTTTAGTTTTATCGACTGTTTTGTGCATGTTCGGGTCCAAGTGGGTTAAACTCTTATGAGTCTAACACACTCTTCCGTCTCAAGTACCAAAAGAGTCCATAATGTCCATCAACTAATATCATAAATCCAATATCGTCCAATCTAATGTCATCCAAGCGTAGGTTTTTGTTACAACTTCCATAACCAAGTCTATATCATATCCCAAGCAAAACCCGAAAAGCAACCGAAACATCACCGACAAAACAAAATATAAATTAACTTAATATTTTCTAAATGAAATAATACGACAAGATTTAACATATAAACACACGTTGTTGGGCTATCGGGCCCAATGTGAATACTTTAAACTCAACACACTAACTTGGGCTTACGAGCCCAAGTTTAACCAATTTTAACCTTATGGGCTTCCTTAGCCCATTCGGCAACACCAAGCCCAATCCAAAAGCAATACCAACACAAAATACAATACACACTTGTTTTGACTGCGGTTAGGACTATTTTGAGGCTTACTTAACCTCGTTAAATGACTCATACAGCTAAACTAAATGTTACAAATCAAGTCCCCACGACACTTCGTGTGTCGTGGTACACATCACGACACTCCCCATGGGTGTCGTTTTCAACTCAAAATTTCCCAAGTTAGTTATCACGGCTAAATTAATTCGACCATAAAACTTTCAATCCAAACCCAACTGTTAACATAGACTCACCTTAATATCAGGTTAACCACAAAATGCACCCTTGTGAATTTCCCAATTCCCACAACGCAAACACAATTACCAATTCATATATTGATTAAACAAAATGCAATCACCCCCTACCTGTGACTTGCGGATCGAGAACGAAACCAACCAAACGCACCACAAGGTACTATCATGACCCATACAGGTTTGACCCGACCCGTATCACAGCCCGACGCGAGGATAAATCAAGCAACAACCACCATTGTTACAAGCTTTACCACACAATTAATTATCAAAATGTTTTTAACCCGGATCTTAACCACGAAAACTTGTGACAACCATTTATTAGTTTTTTTCTACGAAAAATGATTATTTACACGACTAGTTTCTCGTAATTAATATAATAATCAAATAAATAAAAAAACATTCATCTAGTTATGGTTGTTCCGATACGCGTTGTGAGTCGGTTTTCACGTTTCACGAGTTAACCTCTCGTTTTCAAATCGATTGAAGTCCAAAAAGCTTAAAAATATATAATATGTAATAATAAATGAAATTTATTATTAAAGTACGTTTGAAAAATTACCATTAGTCCCAATTGTTCTGAGTTTTTATAATCAAGTATTGCCCTAAAATGTCGGTTGCTACAATTGTCACTTCTACAAACTTTTATAATTTTATCAAACTGATTTTTAATCAGATTATAAAATGTAACAATATGTGAAAATACTTCAATTTTCCCCTTAACAAGAACACCAAAACAGCTCTTGAAAAATCATCAACAATAGTTAGAAAGTACTTATACCCTTCTTTACTTTGCACTTTGTAGGGACCCCAAACATCTAAGTGAACAATTTGTCCAACTTCAGTGGTTTGATGTTTACTAAGAGGAAAAATTTATCTAGTTTGCTTAGCCTTTTGACACACATCACAAGGATCATTCTTTGATTGATTGTCAATTTTAAGTTTGTGTTTAAGAATATTCAGAACTTGATCAGAAGGATGACCAAGCCTGTTATGCCATATACATTTGGATAAACAACAAGCATGAATATTATGATTAGTTAGCTTTTTACCTGTATTAAGAAAATACAGACCGTTACTTTGATTACCAGTCCCCATCTGGGTCCTTAGAACAGAATCCAGAAGAATACAAGTATCTTCATAAAAAAATTACTCTGAATTTGTTATCTTTATTAAGCTTGTGTACAAAGAACAAGCTAACTTGATATTCAGGTACAACCAAGACATCATTTATGACCAATTTATCTGTTAATTTTAAGCTCCCAATGTGGGTAACTTGAGCTTTAGTACCATCAGGATGACCAACTATCATATTTGGTTTAGGTACATCAATTACATTAAACACGTTTAATACAGTGTAGGTCATATGTTGACTTGCACCAGAATCAATAATCCAACCAATGTACAAATTATAAGTGCTTATGTTGGTATCATGATTAAAGAACCTAGAACGACTAAAACTTATAACACAGTTTATACCTGCAATGTTTATCACTGATCAAAGCCATGAGCCTCTTATACTGATCATCTGTGAAAGAATTAGATGAACCAACAAGCCTATCCTTTTGCCCTGAAACAATATCGCTACTAGCATTGTTTTGATTAGTAACATTTTTCTTTTGAAAACCAGAAGGATATCCAACTAACTCAAAACACCTATCAGCAGTATGTCCATTCATTTTACAATGTGTACAGACCAATTTTGGTCTATTTAGCCATCTAAACTGATTATTATTATTTTTATTTTTTTTACAAAGGTAAAATAGATTAAATAAAATGAAAAGTTATGTACAAGAGATAGCACAAAAGAAAGAAAACTGCTAGGACAACCCCTAAATAGCGTTTCTTTTGCCTAGAAAACAAAGAAACAAAAAAGATTTGGAACACCCCAAATCCATTACAAAAGAGCAGCAAATTACAAAAGCTATCAATAACCAAAACAACTCCCAAAACACAGTCCTAGCATAAAAGAAAGCTTGATCTAAAGTTATGAGCATACTCTGAATACCTGGAACATTACAAAGGGACCAACCAAAGTAACTCCAAACATCACCATATGCATATAACTCATAGAAAGCAAGATGCTAAGACTGAATAAATAGGAGATGCTATGCATAACAAGGACCACAATGCAACCTAACTCCTCCCATAAGCTTGAGCCATACTGCTCTTATTCCAAATAACTTCAGACTTCACATGAACTGATGAAATAATGCAGCAAGTGTACTTCAAAAATTCTGATCCTGAGTAGTCCATACAAGGCAGACTTCACCCAGCAGCGTAAAATCATCAAAAGGCTAGAAGCAACATAACCACCAACATCCCAAATTACTTCAAATCTTCTGATAGTAGCCAAAAAGGAGGGTGAATCATCAAAGTAATCAATCACCCAAATACCTTGTCTCATTAAAAAACCTTGCCAAATAAAAACCCTGTGGGAAAACTTTAAACAAGGAAAAAGAGTACAAGGTTTGTTTGTGTTAGAGTAGTAAATAACATAGTCAAAAAGCTCTAACTCCAACTGACCCAAACAACGCCATAACCCAAAACAGAAACCAAGACCTGCTGCAAATGAGTAAGGAAAACTCAAACACCAGCAGATCTCACCTGTAGCACAGCAAGGATGCATCAAGCATTTCAACATGGAGTAATCCAAGACAAACAAGAACAAAAGGCCAACGCAGATAGTAAGATTCAAATCTGTAGTGTATAGCCTACTAAACCTCATTCCTCCAAACAGCAGGCCAGCACAAAATTTAATCCTACAATCTGTAGTGCGTAACCAATTGCATAACCACCACCAAACACCCAACCCAGTACACCAATACAGATTATCAGAACATAAAAACCTGCAAGTGACTGAGAAATTCAGAAAAGTATCCAATCGCTTGATCTTGGAGTATTCCAAATCAGTCATAACATCAGATACACATATGAATGAGGATGAATCATCACAATAACCAATCACCCAAAAACCTTGTCTCGTTAAAAAACCTTGCCAAAGAAAAACCTTGTGGGAAAACTTAAAACAAGGAAAAAGAGTACAAGGATTGTTACTGTTAGAAGCAAGTAACACAGTCAAAAGCTCCTCCACTCCAACTGTCACAAGCTCAGTAGTGCATAGACCCCATATAGTCAACCATGAAAATCTGCACTTGACTGAATCATCATTGCCACGGTCAAATATTTGGTTACAACTCCAGAAGCCAGTGCTTAAGCAAAACCACCAGACCCAATACTCATGAAAATTAACAAACCTGCATTAATTCAAACTATAGACTGCATTTGTACAATAACAGTTAGTACAGGAATTCCAAACATAATACCAATCACCATGACCAACACCCACCATCTGCACATGAATCAATGTGATCATGTACATCATAAGACAATTTCGATATCTATGTGATGCCATCAGTACCCTCTTTATAAACCTTCCCAGTACTACCATTAATGCCTTTCAAGGGAATTTTCCAAATATTAATAGCCTTTTCAACCTCACAGGAGTGCTTAATTTTCAAACCCATGATCTTATGTCTAACCGTATCCACAATCATTCTAAAAATAATCTCTTCCGACCTAAACACATTTTGGAAGATTCTCATATTCCTCTCTTGCCAAATATAATAAACAGCAGCACCAAAAACTAACCGATGGATAACACTCCATAAAGAGTTGTTGGCAGTTTTAATGGATAAACCAGAAACAATCTCAGCCCAAACACACGATAAGTCCTCAAGTCTGCATAAAGGTTTAAGATTATCCCATATATCCTAGAAAAATTACAACTGAAAAACAGATGGCTGTGGGTTTCATCAACAATATTACACAACGGGCAACAAGTACTAGTGATATTAAACAACTAAGAGATCCTATCAGTAGTTTTAAGTCTGCCCCTCATGGCCATCCAGAGCACAAACGTGTGCCTTGGAATACACTGAGAGAACCAAACATGTTTAAACCATAAGAACTTGGGACAATCAATTCTTAAGGCTTTCCATGCTTCCTTAACACTGAAATCCGACTCCTTATTCTTCTTATTCACCCATATAATCTTGTCACTACAGTCACTACTCAAAACAGGAACCGGGACATTAAGAACCTCTCTAAACATATCATTCCAATCAAGCGGCCATTTCCATCCATTCTCATCAATCCAATATGCCACTTTGTCGTTCATATCAAAACCATGTTCAGTGAGAAAACCATAGGTAATGAGTTTGCACAAAGGGCCATTGGTGTGCCATTTATCAAACCAGACAGAACACTCCCTACCATTACCCAACTTAACCGCAACAAAATTTTGAATCTTATCTCTAATGCTCAGAATCTGATTCCAACTCCACGAACCATTCACAAAATTGACATTATGCCAAATATTTCTACCTTAATCCTATAAGCATGCACCCATTTAACCCACAAAGATTCTTTCCTGCTAATAACATTCCAAAGGTGTTTAGTCATTAACGCCTTATTCATAAGTCAAAGTGGTTTAAGACCAAGACCACCTTGGTTTTTGGGCTTGCAAATATCTTTCCATGAAACACTAGCAATACCACTCCCATTACCCCCACCAGACCACATAAATTTCTTAAGTAATTTATCAATACTATCACAAACATAGGCTGGGAGGATGAACATAGAGGCCCAATAGACATGAAGCGAAGAGAGAACAAAAGCAATTAACTGAAGTCTACCCGTAAAGGACAAAGTTTTGTTCCTCCAATCATGAATTCTATTCTTAACCTTTTCAATTAACACCCTACAGTCAGTATTGAAAATTCTCTTACCTGTCAAAGGGATGCCTAAATATTTCATGGGAAGATCACCAATACTAAAAGGCATAGAAAGAAGAATTCTAGACTTAACCGCCTCATTAACACTCCCAAAGAAAACATAACTCTTAGCAGGACTAGGGAATAAACCAGAGAACATAGTAAACTCGTCTAAAGCCCTTCTCAGAATACATGCAGATATTTCATCCCCATGGCAAAGAAGTAAGAGGTCATCCGCAAAACATAAATGGATCAACATGAGTTTCTTACACCCCCAATGATATTGAAATCTAGAATCCCTCCTAACATGTCTCTTAACCATCAAGTTAAACACTTCCATAACAATAGTAAAGAGGTAAGGTGACATAGGGTCACCCTGCCTTAGCCCACGTTTGCTCTTAAAGTACCCATGCAGTTCCCCATTAACACAAATAGAAAAGGAAGCAGAAGTAAGACATACCATGATCCAGTGCACCATAGAACTGTGATAGCCAAACCGAGTATGAATGGTCTTCAAGAAATCCCAATTAACGGTGTCATAAGCCTTCTTGATGTCCACTTTAACCGTACATTTGCTGATCTTACCATTCCAACTATATCCCTTCATAAACTCTTGAGCCAAAAGGATGTTGTCACTGATCTGTCTTCCCGGAATGAAAGCACACTGGTTGCTATCGATCAAGTCACACAATCCTTCTTTGAGTCTGTTGGTGATGACCTTACTAATGCATTTATAGATTACATTACCACACGCAATAGGTATGTAATCCGAGACTTTCAAAGGAACTTGAATCTTCAGAATGAGAGAGATGAGGTTGGCGTTGAACTCTCCAAGCAACTTACCAGAGCTGAAAAACTCTTTAACTGCTGCACAAATGTTACTCCCAAAAATACTCCAAGCTGATTTGAAAAACTTGGACGTAAACCCATCCGGACCAGCAGTTTTGTTTTCATCAATGCTGAACATTGCCTCCTTGATTTCAATATCCGTAACTGCTCTAACCATGTTATTCGCAATCATAGGATCAAGTTTCTTAGTGAACAATTCATCACAGTCATCAATAGAAACTACTTCATCTTCTTTACCCAAAAATTCTGGAAATGATCGACAAAGCATCCCGGAACCTCATCACCATAGTACTTGATACCCTGCTCATCATAGACAACCTGAAATATACTTTTATTAACCCTGATTTTAAGAACATTGTAGAAATAAGACGTATTTTGATCCCCATCCTTAAGCCACTGGATCTTAGTCTTTTGTCTGAGTAAATTCTCCTCATCCTTAACCGCTTCTTTATAAGCCTTACGAAACATAATCTCCTCATCTCTCAAATCACAATTGCAAGGGTATTTGTCAAGGCTTTGTTGAACCCTTTTAAGCTCAAGCCTCAACGCCTTCACCTTATTAAAAACATTTCCATTAATCCTATTCATATTTCTCAGGTGCCTCTTCATATTTTTTAACCTTTTGGCTAGGATAAACATATGAAAACCATTAACATGTATACCCCAATTATCTTTAACAGTAGGCAAAAAAGTATCCTTATCAGCAAGAAAGTTTGCAAACCTAAAGGACATAGGTTTGGAAACATTAGCTAAAGGGTGCACCAAAACAACCGGGCAATGATCCGATGTTACGAAAGGAAGAAACTCAGCAAAACAATTCTCATACGTGGAAATAAAGCTGCAATTACCTAAAGCACTATCTAATTTCTTGAGAATACCAGTTTCAGGATCATTGCGCTTCTGAATCCAGGTATAAAACATACCTTTGCTAGCAATGTCTTCCAAATCCAACGCCTCCAAACAGTTTCTATAAGTCTTTCACATCTTTATCCTTAACAGCATTAGGATTAGAACAATCACCAATATTCAATGCCACATTGAAATCACCTAAAATAGCCCACGGCTCACCCTTGACAAGCCTGCTGTGCCTGTGTTCAACCAAATTAGCCCATCAAGCCTTTCTTTCCCCATCAAAATTTTTAGTGTAAATAAATGTGACAGATTGTTTCCTGTGGTCATGAACAAAATTGATTTCAAAATGAATAGCCTGATCAATTTGAGAAATCAGGTTAGCAACAATTTTATTATTATCCCACCCCACCATGATACTACAAACACTTCTACAATCCCCAATGTTGGAAACCCAAGACCAGTTACCAAAGACGTTGTCCCCAACAAGATTGACAAATTTCTTCCTAAGCCTAGTCTCAACAATAGCACACATGCTAAGCTTTTCCTCCCTGATTAATGTCTTCACTTCATCCTGCCTAGTAGTTTGGGACATTCCACGAACGTTCCAAGCACCGATTTTCATTAACATTGGACAGAAGAATAATGTGATGCAATAGCACTACCAACTTGCGCCATAGAACTATCAATCACATTAGAGACTTCATTATGTACCGTGAAATGGGCAGAGCCGCTAGTATCCTCTTCCACTTCACTTACAGAACAAGAACCTCCTATATCGGTTTGATGACCACTAATACGATCACTTTTGATCTCCTCACATCTACTCAAATAATACTCAATCATATCATCAGTCCAAATATCTTTACGATCATCATCCAAAGCCTTGTTTGACAGTATGAAAAGCTCTACTTCAATAAGATTCTTTTCCTTTTGCAATTCCTCAATTTTAGCCACTTCCGCTCTATAGGCTACGTCATAAAACTTGTTAACAGAAACTTCATTTTTATCCTGAGTAGTCGAACCAGAGTTTTTGAACATCTTATCAGCATTTAACTTAGAATTTTTGTTGAGATTCCTACTTAGCTGAACAATCTGATCAGACAAACTTTTCATTTCAGATTCCAAACTGTGTTTAACGGATCCACTCTTCTTGGTTCTATTATTCCACTTAACCGTATAAAACCGAACCATATCCGTAGTCCAACCTTTAACCACATTTTCTGAAACAGGAATACCAATATCACATGCAGTAACCACTTGATCTTTAACCATCTTCCATACATCAGAATCCTCATTTACGCCCTCATCTCCTAGCAAATCAAACCTATTACTAGTAACAACTCCCTTGGTCCCTACCGACTCTTTAGAACTGACTCCACTGCCACTATTACTACTACCCTTACCATTACTAACCCCCTACCATTCTTGTTACTAGGATTATGATTCATCATAGGCTTCCTAGGCTCATTATTCCCCATGTTACTTTTTCCACTATTAACCCCAACCTCCTTATTAACTTTGTTCTTACCCTTATTTGCAGACTCACCATCATCATTCACAACCACGCTCTCATCCACCTTACCCACATTTCCATTCTTAACAGGTTCAACTTTCTTATTAACCTCTCTAGTACCCATACTACCAACATTAACATTACCCTTATTATTAGGACCACCCCTATAGTTATTAACACCCCTTTTAACATTATAACCACCGAAATTCCCTTGTCGAGCATTATTCCCAGCACCCCTACCATTCCTACGGTTACCAACAGTTTTCCACCCTTCCTCGCCATCACCAATTTTAGCCCCTTCATTATTGTTGCTTTGCTTAACATCAGCAGCCCTAACATCTTCCCCATTCTTATTTCTCTCTGTAACAACATTAACCTTCCTCGCATAATCATTCACATAATGCCCAAAAACCTTGCACTCATCACACCGCGGTGGAACCCAAGTATACTCAACCCACAACCTCAGAACTTTACCCAAAATTTCATACCATAGCTCAACATTATCCACTAAAGGTTTGCTTGAATCAATTTCAACCAACACCCTAGCAAACGATGCCCTAGCATACAACTTCTCACGAATGGAAGTAGCCATTCTGTCCATAATGATTGGGACACCCACTCTGCTCACAATCCTACTTATACCCTCCACGCTCCAAGCTTCTAACGTAATATCATACACCTTAACCCATACCGACACCTTTGTTACTTCTGGTTTAGACATACACAGACCTGGCTCCCACTTTTTCACAAACAATGGTTTGTTATCAACCAACCATGGTCCGTTTTCAATGACCAGTTCCATCCCGTCATTTGATTTGAAGTTAAAAAAACACATACCATTCTGATTCATTATAACCTCTTCCAACTGATATAATCACCACATTCTCTTCAAATGATACACCACATCCCTATAATTCATACGAAAACCAACAAAGAAACCAACCACAGTATTACTCCATATTTTGCAACCTTCTTCCAACACCGGATCCATCTTAGCCACTTCCCTACCATCACCAATAATAGAAGTAGGAACAAAATGAAGCTTATTGTTCCCATTTCCACCAAAACTTCTTGCAACTGCATCAATAAATGATCTATTACTCTTTTCAACACTATTTTCCTTCATTAAACTATCATTGCTTGCACTAGTCTCCCCTGCTTCAAAATTACAAATAACACCATCACCCTTCCTTAAACCATTAACATTCCCATTAAGCTTAAACATACAAGGAACCCTTACATCCCCAAAACTAACTTTATTAGGACTTTTTGGCTTATCAGTTTTAGACTTAGGATTCAACACAGGGTTGTCCACAAATGAAACAGGCATTTCAGGCAATGTAGTGCTTCTACTAGACACTTTAGCACTATCCTTATCACTAGCAGGCTTATAATTAGAACCTTCAACCCCCACATTGACATTAGACATACTAACCATACTCATATCAACAGAATTATGACCAATACTAGCAGCAATTTCATCAATTATATCCTTATGACTATTTTCATGACTACCATTACAATCATTAACACCTAAACCATTAACTAAACATTCCTTACCAGAATCAGAGCAATCACCAACACTACCCACATCATTCATACCCATATCCACCTCACTAATACCTTCACTACCATCTACTGATTCAGATACAGTATCACCATACACCAAATCCTCCATATCTGAAGCAGACCCAATTCCCTTTGAAACAGAACGATTATCAACTTTCTGAAATGTCCCTTTAGGTGTTTTAGAAACAATGTTCACATGTTTCATAGTGGATTTACCAATAGGATTCATGGTTCTCGTTGTTTTCCTGGGTTTAAGAACATAATCCATCCTACTAGAGGAAGGATGAGGTTTGAAATCAGGGTCTGGATCCGACATAATGATTATTGAAGAACAATCATATCAAACCCAGAAGAAGAAGGAGGGAAATCAAGAGAACGTTATACAGTGAAAGTGAAGATAAAACTGAAAAATAAAATGGTATAGGCGGGTTTGATTATTAAGAGGAAAAAAAGAACGGTCAAAAAATCTACAGTAGTAGAAATAAAGAATAAAATGGATTAAAGGAAATAAAATGAAGAAATTAAACCATAGAGATGAACAGGTATTGTTCAACAATACGTATAAAACCCTAGATTCCCAAATCGCCCATAGTGAAGGTGTTATTATTATTATTATTATTATTATTATTATTATTATTATTATTATTATTATTATTATTATTATTATTATTATTATTATTATTATTTTATTATTATTAATATTATTATTATTATTATTATTATTATTATTATTATTATTATTATTATTATTATTATTATTATTATTATTATTATTATTATTATTATTATTATTATTATTATTATTTAAAGCATTGTTCTTATTGGCAGACCAACTTGAGTTTCTAGGATTAGTCCTAGAAACAAAAGCAATGCTATTAGGTTTAGAAGTACTATGAGTAGTAGTACTTCGATATGATTCATCCCTGGACAAGGTGGCAAAGGCCCCTTTTACATTAGGAATAGGGTCAGTTGTAAGAATTATACTCCTTATAGGAGCACAAACCTCATCTAACCCCATAAGAAATTGCATAAGTTTGATGAGATTATTATGATCTTTTAGGTCAGCTGAACCAGCACAAGTACACTCTGGGAGACTGACTAGGGAGTCATATTCCCTCCACAGAGTATTGAATATATGATAATATTCAGAGAGAGTTATTCCAGATTGTATGAATGAATGAACTATATAATGCATATTGAAGATTATGGAAGCATCTTGTTTATCATATATTTCTTTTAATTCATCCCATACATCTTTAGCATATTCTGAGAATATTTGACCCATAAACACATCTTGTGAAACACATCCAAGAATCCAAGAAAGAACCACAGAGTTACATCTATCCCATTGTTGTTGCAAAAAACCACCCTGATCAGGCCTTGTAATTTTTCCATTTATAGAACCAAGTTTGTTTTTAGTATGGATTGCTATAGTAATAGCAGCAGACCATATCTTAGTAATTTTCAGGTCCTTCGAGTTTATAACTTATTAAAGGTATACCATTAGTATCATTACTGTGCAAAAACAATGGGTCAAATTGATCAAGATGATCAACATCATTAGAACCGGATGATTTTTTCTTATTTTTATCTTCAATAGTCATATTGAAGACTCAAAGGAAAATCAAGAAATAAACAAACATATACAACTTATATCACCTTCAGTCACAAAAAATCCACCAATATCCAATCAACACCAACACAAACAATCCCTTAACCTACACTTTGTCTCATGCGATTTCTAGAAAACCTAAGAAAAGACCTAAAAGAAGGTGTAAGTTGTGTTACAGTGCACGCAATTCCAGCAATAATTGATTAAGAAGATCAATCAAAGCAACCAATAAGCAGCGGAAACGAGAATCAAAGATCCTGAAACAAATCAAAAGACAAGATTAGAACAAAACGATATGTGCACGCAACACAATAGAGACCCCAATAATTAAACTACCAATTGAATCAAAGAAACACACATTAACTCTAATCCTGAATTAGGGTTTGATACAGTAAACCCTAATCTTGACGACACACCAATAAAATCAATATCTATGAAATCTTGACTAAACTCAACTGATTAACACTCGTTAATCACTAACAAGAACACCAGAACAAAAACCCCTAATTTTTAGAAAAACCTAAAAATTGAAAACTATCAATTGACCATCAACTGTACCCAAAACACTCAATTCAATTATTAATTGATTGAATTAAACTTCATCTAGTAAGATCTGACAAAGAATCAAAACCTCCCCAAATTTTATCGAAACCCTAATTTTAGGAAAAATAGATTTTGATCAAAACACTTTGTATCAAAGCCAACCTGGCTATGATACCATGTTAAATTTATACAAAGTGATGATCAATCACAACCAAACAGTTACACGAAAATAAATTTTATTAGTATCAATCCAACCAACCACCCTTATGGTTGATACATTATGAGAGTTTTTTACAATACAAGAAAATAACAGAATGTGATTACAACAAGAACAAACTAACAGTTAACTGTGTGAAAGAATACACACAGAGCCCCTAATACGACTTGTTGATCCCAGTTGAGCAAACGATCCTTTATAGAAACTGACTTAACAAAGACTTATTAAGTATCACGCGGAATTTAATACTTAATCTTAAGAAGAAGAACAATAAACATTCAACACCTTAATATTATTATTAATACGAATACTCTAACCAGTATTAGGGTTTTACATCGTTGAAGTGTATCGACCTTAGATATAAAACATACGTATATCTAATCTAACCTAGGACCTCCTTTTATAGGCTAAGGAGTCATTTACATAATACAATACGTAACCTACAAGATAAATATCTTTTCCATATTTATCTAATACAAAATTATTAAACCGACTATACAAGACTAGCAGTGGTTACAATACAATATCCGTGGTTACACAATACTACTAGTCGCGGTTTATCTTCAGCAGTGGATTCATTCTTCTGTCCGTGGTTTCACCAATTCTATCCGTGGTTCCAACACTTAGAATAATTCATGATCCAAGGAACCTAAAACCCAACAATCCTCCCCTAAACTTGATACATTCAAATAGAATCTTCAAGTTTCTTTTAAGCTCAAAACACCTGAATTGGAGGATGTATCCAAACACTTACTAGTTTTAAGAATTGTCTCATACTTCAACAACAAACTGTAAGCTTGATCATCATAGGGCATCAACATCTTTAAACCACCAGGATTGACCATCTGAGTAATAACTCCTGGATAATTATTCAGTTTAGGATAATCACCTTCTACAAGCATATGAATAACTTCTCCAGAAACAGTTAACACATGAACTCCACAAGTTTGATATAAAAACCATCTTGTAACTTGACCATTGTATAGTCCTTTCCATTCAGGTTCATCATGAGTAGGTTCAAACAAAATCTTCAAGTGATGATAAACTAGTCTCTCATGATAATCATCTGGATGTACATCATCAAACTTATTCTTATAAAGCTTCCAAAGATTCATTAAATCATCTCTATCCAGATATTGAAGCATCTGTGAAAATTTATTAAACTCAGAAACTTCATTATTAAGTCTTTGAATTTTCCAACATCCTGCACTTCCATCAAGCTCAAATTCATAAGAGATAATTTGAATACTATCTTCAATCACTTTCAGTCTTTTAGAACCATATGTCTCCTGAATCTCAGATTTTCTCTTTTGTCTACTTTGAATCCACTCTTCTTCTTTTTCAGAATTCATTGGAAAGAAATCATCATTATTAATCCTCATACACATCAGATAAAGCTCATGAATTCTCTCAAATGAACATTTACTAAGATTTTCAGAAATATGTATGCCTGAATTCTTAATAATCTTCATCAGTACATTCCTCATCTCACCTTTTGTAGGAGGTTTCTTCCTTTTAACTTGCTTCTTTTCCTTACTAATCCTCCTTGCCCATTCACCCAAGATTCTATCTCTTTCATCAACATCTAACAATGCCTATTCTTGAGTAGTATACTCATCCTGTATTTGATTAGAAGCTTGAAGATAGTTTTGTGTTTCATACCATTTAGCTAACCATTTCTGAGTAGCCTCCTCCTCTTCTTGCTTTTCTTTCTCTGCAGCTGCTTCCTCTTCAGCTTGTATGCTTCTTGTATACTCTTCATCATAAGCCATCTGTTCTTCTCTACTTTTAAACTTCAACTCTGGTTCAGCAATCCCTTTACCCTTTCCAATGTCTGGTTAAGCCACCTTCTTCTTCAAAGGCTCACCAATAACTAAACTCTTACCTTTGGGTTTGGTTGCAGTAGATTTAAGAGATGAAACAGGTGCAATGATGGGTGTAAGGTTAGTTGAGGTTTTGCTTAGATTGATCAATGTACTTGCAACTTCTTTCTCAACTTCTTTTGATTTAGGTGGTGATACAGAGGTGGTTGTAACAATTGTAGAAGTGGTTATGATAGCAGTGGGTATGATTACCTTATCTGAAACTGTAGCAGTGGTTTCAAGAATACTAGCCGTGGTTGCAGACACACTATCAGTAGTTGTGTCCTGCATTACCTCATCTTCTACCACAATCTTCAAACTTTCAAGAACAACTTCATTCCCATCTTTATCAGATACCAAAAATTGTTCTGCTTGATCTCCACTATCCACATCCTCTTCCATATGCACATCTACAACCTCCCCTGAATTCATGCCTTCACTCCTCCCCTGTTTGGGTACATTCTCCATATTCAGAGCTGGAGAGGAGTCCACCTTCTTTTTCATCTTCCTCATATGCCTTAAAACAGCAACCCCAGGTCTTCTCACTTTCTCCAAAACAAACATCCTATGCTTCAGCCTCCTAATTTCTTTACCCTGAAACACAGCCAACTCTTGAAGACTTGAGATTGTATCCTCCATTTTAGTACATTTAGCCATCAATTCATTAAAACGTTCAAGAATATCCTCCCCACTTCGACCTGTGTTAACTGGTCCGAGAGGTGGTTCATTGGAAAAGTCATCATGTACCAGCTTAGGACCCGTCAATTCAGTTTCATGTTCCAAACTATCCTCATCACTTCGAGCCGTGTTAACTGCTCCGAGAGGTGAATCCTTGGATAAAGTAAACATAGCACCAGACCTTGCCTGATCATCTATGCACCCTAAGTGAGCCAGTTGGCTAGGGATTCCTCCACATGTGTTAAGTTCCAAGAAACTCTCCACATTAGGAGTTGCCAAAGGTTGGGTCTTAATGATGTTTCCACTATCCTGACCAGCATCTAAGCATGAATCAGTAGTAGAAGCCCTTCCAATCATGTCACCTTCACACCTTGTGACAGCCTCATGAACAACACCACTAACACCAGCCTGAGGTAGCTTGGTGCCCTTCTTTCTCCTAGTCCATAAGATTGGTTTAACAGTGGTTTGGATTTGACTAGCAGGGGGTTGAGATTCACTAACAGTGGGAACAAGTGCACTATCAGTGGGTTGAGGTGTACTAGCAGTGGGTTCAGGTTTTATGGGTTGGGATTCAAGACCTTCAACAAACTCAGGAATAGCAGGCAAAGTAATCATATGGGGGAATAAAGGAACATCTCTTATTTGAAAATTTGGTTTCTGATTCCTCATATGTGCAAAAACCTTAGGAAGCATATAATGCACTTCATACTCCCTAGAATGCTCAACAAGTTCTTCTATTTGACTTTCCACAATCAGTTGCACAAACCTAGGATATAAGTAATATTTTCCCTTCTTCTTAATATTCTGCACAAACCCTTCATAAATCATCCTAGACCAATTAAACTTCCTCCCATCAGACAAACAAATGATAGCAGTAGCAATTTTGGAAGGGAAGTCATCAAATCCAGTGGTCTTATTACTTATACACATCAACAAGGTATGAATCAAAAACTTCCATTGTTGTGAAAACATGCTCTTAAATTTTTTTTACCTTGTCTCCTATTTACTTACTGATTCCATCTTAACCATTCACTCTACCTATATAAGAATCCCAAGGCACAATAAACACATACCAATTACCCCAATTAACTTCCAAACCCTAATTCCTCAACAATGCCTCTTATCAGCAACAACCATTATGTCTAGCATACCAGAAATCATCAATCTAACCTCCTCCTCCTCCTCCTCCTCATCATCAAGTGATGATTCACACCCATTATTTCATTACCCTCATCAAGATGAACCTCGACCTTCAAAATCCCCCTTTCTCCCTTCATCTGAAGATGATAGTGTAGTGGATCCAAGTGATTCATTTAGGGGTTCTGATGACTCCACAGAGCGTCTTGAGCCAATCTTCAATAGATTGGTGAGAGAGGAAGCGGAGAGAACAACACAACCTTCACCATCCCAACCCCAACCAAGGCTACGTGCCAGAAATCCACCACTCCCAAAGAATAGAGAGGTGGTGATTGGTCTTCCTGCTCCAGGATCTGGTTCTTCAAACCATGGAAGGAAGGGAAAGGGCAAGGGTGCAGAGGTGAAGAGAAAGGGAAAAGGGAAGATGGAGTAGTAGGTGATGGTGAAACGAGTAGATGGAACAACTGAAGATTTCTCATATCACAAATGCATCCACCATCGTTTTCATCAATCCATCCTTCCATTTGCATCTTCAGCTTCTTCATCGTGCTTGTTATGTATATCCACCAGCTTTTGTAATAGATGATAGGGATGGTCTTTTATGTCATTTGAAGTTGATTGTCTGCTGTAAATTGTTTCTTGAATTAATAAACAACTTCTCAATGTACTTCTCATGCATCATACTAACAGTGATTAACTTCCATATGTCTGCAAAATGGTTAGTGGGAACACAAAGCAACAAACAGTGGTTTGAACATAACTATCAGTGGTTAGAAACAAAAATAGCAACACTAAGATCACATAATAACAGTACAATACTTATACAAACTTTTACAAAACAAGTTGAGATTTAGAGATTAATCATTCCAATACTAACTACAAGGTACTGAAACCTCCCCACATCAAAAGCTTTAGTGAGAAGATCAGCAACATTGAAATCAGTATGGATTTTTACCATTTGAATCAACCTTTTCTCATTACAATCTCTAATGAAATGATGCCTTATCTCAATATGTTTAGTTCTAGAATGTAAAACAGGATTTTTAATGATGCAAATTGTACTGTTATTATCAATGTAAATCTTAGTATGCATAAAGTTGTACCCAAAATCCAGCAATTGATTCTGAATCCAAAGAACTTGACTACAACAACTAGCAGCAGCCACATATTCAGCTTCAGTTGTAGAATTTGCCACTATTGTTTGCTTTTTACACTGCCATGAAATTAGTCTGCTTCCCAAAAACTAACATCCTCCAGTTGTAGATTTCCTATCCAAACTAGCACCAGCATAATCACTATCTGTATAGGCCACCAAATCAAAAGGGGAATCCTTAGAATACCAAAGGCCCAGTTTAGGATGACCTTTAAGGTATCTAAAGATTCTCTTAACAGCATTCATGTGTGAGGTATTGGGTGTGACTTGAAATCTTGCACACACACATACTGAGAACATTATATCTTGCCGAGATGCAGTGAGATACATCAAAGATCCAATCATGGACCTTGTTGGAATCACTCCTAAACTATAATTCAAGTGTTAGTCATTATTATGTAATAGGTAGCTTATTATGGCCTTTATGTTTGTTATTAGCCTTAAGCTTATGTAGAAGGCCCATGAGCTTAGGCCCAAGCCCATTAAAGAAAGGATGGAAACTAGGAGTGTTGCCCTAGCTTTCCTCCTATAAATACCTTATGTAAACCCTCACTTGAGGGTTGGTTGTTCAAGTTATTCTCTCTCATTCACATCTACGCGTAACCGTCTTTAATATCGTGTGTGTGTGTGTGGTTTGCTTGTTCAATCGCCTTATCTCTTTCTATATTACTTGTGTTTGTAAATCTAGTGACCTAACAGTGGTATCAATCGCCTAATAGTTGGGTGAACGTATTGTTTGAAGTGAGTTTTGGTCTCACGCATAACGTACGGTACCATATCTTTGGTTAGCTTAAAAACGCATTTTTTACACTTTTTAATCCAAGATTCTTGTACTTTCAATGTTATAAGGTGTTAAACTAACGTTTTTTGGCAAAAAGTTTGGAACGTTATGCGTGGATCATTGTTTTTGAACTAGTTTTTATTCGTGGGTGTAGTTCTACGCGTAACTGTTTTAGAAGGATTGGTTCATCAAATGTCACATTCTTGTGTTATTTGGTGATCTTGAAGCTATTTCATCACACAAAAACTGGTTTAGAAACATCTTTGAGCAATATCAAATTTACGAGTAAACCTACACGTAGTGAAACCCTAAAACTACGCATAAGTATTTCCTTGGTGTGATCTTCGTTTTCGTGGTTTACTCCGTGTTTTCTTGCTTGGATAAGCCTGAAAATACGTCGACTTTGGATATCTTTTGCACTGTGAAGTGTAAAAGATCACTTGGGATAAAACCCTAAAATTACGCATAAGCATAAGCTTACGCGTAGAAATTCTACGCATAAGATTTTTCTTACGCCTAAGCATAGTCTTACGCATAAGATAATCCTACGTCTAACTTTCTACGCCTAACTTTTGTCTACGCATAACTTTAGCGTCTTTTCCCTACTTAAGCGTAAGCTAAATTCTACGCGTAACTTCTAATTGTTACGCGTAACTTTGGTGTTTTTACGCATAAGTGCTACTTGGCTATTGTGATTTCTACGCCTAAGGATACTTCTTCATCAAAGGTTCATTCGACTACAAAGATCCATTTTTACCAACACAAGTTTTTCAACATGTCACAACCACCATACTCTAACTATTTCCCTTACACTTATCCTCAACGACAACAACAACTAAGTCCACAACATCAACAATGGAATCAACAACAAGCAATTTATCAACAACAATTTAATCAACAACATACTCCACAACTTGGAGCAATTCCTCCACCACAAATGGTTCAACCACCGCCAAATCTTCAAGTTGAACCCTACACAAATGACTTCAATCAACATCCATCAAGGAACACTATGAAGGAACCCACTTGGTTTGCAAAGATGTGTGAAGCTTTAAGCAGCCAACAATCAATTCATGAGGCTGGATCACTTGATAGGCCTCCAATGCTCACTCCAGGAAACTACGATCAATGGGTGATAAGGTTCTTTAGGTTTTGTGATCTGAAGAAGCCACATGGAAAGTTCTTAAAGAAGGTTATCTTGGAAGGTCCATTTGAGATGCCTACTATCATTGTACCCGGAGATCCAAATGCCATTCCACCAAGAGATGAACAAACGAACATTGCTACTGTTGCAGAATTGAATCCTCAAGAACTTCTACACTATGAAGCAGATGAGCTTGCAATGCAATATATTCTTTTAGGATTACCTAACCCAATTCTTCGAAGTGTTGATGCTCAAAAGACTGCAAAGGAAATGTGGGACCATATTCATCTTCTTATGAAAGGATCGGTACTCAATCAGGAGGATTTGGAATCCAAAATTTACTTGGCTTATGAACACTTCATGATTGAACCTGGAGAGACACTAGAGTCTTATCATCATCGATTTTCAGACATCATCAATGATTTGGATAAACATAACATCATCATGCCAAGAATTGCAGTGAATACTAAGTTCCTGAGTAGTCTTGGTCCTGAATGGGAGAAGTATGTCATCTTTCTCCGTCAAGCGAAGAATATGCATCATTCTACATATAGATTGTTGTATGATTACTTGAAGCCTCATGAAAAGGAAGTTGATCGGGAAAGGATTCTTCGTGCTCAAATTGCTCCACCTACACATCCGGAAAATCAACAACTTGCCTTATATGCTCAACAAAGTTATCCTCCTCAACAAGCAACTCAACCAACTGCCTCAGTCACACCAAACGATCAATCACAGCAATCTCAACAAAATCAATTGGTTCCTTACAACAACAACAATGATCAAGCACTTAATGGTCAAACTAATGAGGAATCCGATCCATTCGAAGCATTGCAACAGGGATTTATTATGATTGCTAATGCTTTTAGCCGTTATACCAACAAATCCAACAATCGTATTCGTTCCTCATCCAATACACGAAATCAGCCTGTTGTGAACAATGGATGAGTTGAAGTTCAGAATCGTGGTTATGGTCGTCAAATGGGAGGTGCTCAAGGGTTTAATGCTATGGGAAGGAATAACAACAGAGCTCAAGTGGTGGAACAGGGAAATGCTCAGAATGGGTTGAATGGTCTTCGATGCTACAACTGCAATGAGAAGGGACACCTGGCTAATGCATGCCCAAAGCCAAGGACTAGGGGCAGTGCTTATTTCAAAGAGGCTCTTATTTTGGCTCTTAAGGATGAAGCTGGCGGATCTCTCACTAACAAAGAACAGAGCTTTATGGCAGATGCAGACTCCGATGATGATATGTAGGACTTGCAGGCTAATGCAGCTGTTATGTTGATGGCTAATATGCATGAGCTACACATGAGTGAAACAGGCCCAGTGTATGACACTGATGGCTTGTCTCAGGTACCCGAACAAACCATCATCATATCTGAACTAATATCTCCGCCAATATCTGAATCCGGCACGGCTCAGACTGTTCAAAATGAGTCATCTACATCTCATTCTGACAATTTTCAAATAAACCCTGTAGTTACATTTGACGATCAAGATGACCTTATGGTTTCCTTTGATAATCAAATTGACTCCGTGGTTGTACTTGAGGGTCTAAATAATGATCATGTTGTGACTCACGTTGAACAAGCCGAACTGTTGCCTCATCCAAATTTTGCTCGTTTAATTCAAGACCATCAAATCAAAATGGAGGAATGTTATGCATTAAATAAGGAATTAAAAAGCAAAAATGCACTGTTAACCAAGGATTTTGAATGCTTACAAATGCAACTCAACTTTTTCAAAACTTAAGAAAACCGTGAAAAAGGTTTTGAAGCCGCTTTTGCTAAATCTCATCAAAACGAAAAATATTTAGAGAGACAGATGCGTGATCTAGCCGCCTCGAAGAATGCTTTGTTGTCTGAAATAGAACAACTGAAACATGAACATTAAAAGCAAATTAACGCTCTCACCTTGGAAAATCAAAAAGCTAAGGCTGAGTTGTTAACTTGTCAAAAACAGTTCTCCGCATACAAAAAGCATTCAACAAATCGGGTAGATGACCTTCTTGAAGAAATTATCGGCTTGCAAAACAAAATTAAAGAGTTTAAAACTGTTGTTTACAAACATGGTGAATCAGTAACAGCTATTGAAAAGTTTACCTTAAAACCCAATCCAAAAGGATATGGATCAAATCTAGCTGATTACAAACCAAAGCTTTCACTAAAAATATTCAAACCAAATCCTGAAGTTTCCAGTGCAGAATACAAAATTGATAATACTGTCATGAGTGTTGTTGAATATCATCATCAAGAGGAATTAGATGCAGAAGACGAGAGTCGATCAAAATAAAAAAATGTTGTTTACAACAAACCATTTAATTATAAAAACGCGGTCACTTTCGTCACACCAACGGATTCTTCTAACACACCAAGGGTTATCATCAAAACACCTGAGTCTTCTAATGTTAATCCCCAACCAGATTATGCACAAACTTATGGTCCTTTACCTTCCATCAGTGAAGTAAACTCAAAACCTGAAAATCGAAAAATTCTTAGATATTTTGACATTTTCATGGCTGACCTCAAAATTTTACAACATGAGATAGAATATCGTTCTGAAATCAAAATTGATCATTTTCAATCGCCTCTGGCGCGAGAACAAAGAGACATTTTTCAGAAAAATATTTTACCTAACGTTAAAAATTTGAAAAGTTGTGCATTAGCTTGGGAAAAGGATTTTCATAAGGAACTTGGAGTGATGAAGGTCGTTTTCGAGAAAACTGAAACATCTATTTCTAATACTAAACATAAAAAGAAAATGTTGAGAAAAGATATTGATCGACTCTTGAAAGATGTTATCTGTGCTGATATCCATAATGTTGTGTTACTCCATTCTTTGCCACATGCATCTGATTATATCTCTGCTGATAATGTTGACTCTGTGGTAACTGTTGAGAATACTGATAAGATGCTTCAAATCGAGTCTTTAAAAGCTGAAAATGAACGATTACTTAACGAACTTTACAATGCAAAACGTCGTCTTAATTGGTGTGAAAAAGATATTCACAATCAACAACTTGGTTTTCAAAAGAAAATCGCTCAGTTGCAAACAAAATCTTTTGATCCTAAAATTGAGCATCTGGATGATCAAAACGTGTCTTTGAAAAGTCAAATCTCAAAATATGAACAAGAACTTGTAAAAGTTAAACAGGAATATGGTGTCATATTTGATTTACTCAATAAGACTCGTCATGAAGCATCAAATGAACTTGATCACTATTTTGCTCACACTAGAGAAGTCATGAATTTTGCTGGTAACATTCGTTCTGAAAATCAAGATTTGATTCACACTATCTCTAAGTTAAGAGAAATTTTAGGAAAGTATGAACATCTTCCGCCAACCATCATTAAGAGATTAGCACCTGTAACACTTAGTAATCGTGCACCTAGAATCCCTACTGCCAAATCACAAGTTGCTAACGTGCTTCCTTCTACTGAAACAGGAATAGTTGCGTCTTTTCCAAACGTCCGCACTTCACAGCCTAGGAGCACTCAATCGAAGAATAGGAAGTTGCGACCTAAGAAAAGATCAATAAGGAATGCTAAAGTAGAAGAACACCCTAGGACTATGAATAAGACTCAAGTTGCCTCCACTATAGATATTGCGTCTGGCAAATGTAATAGAAATAGTGATGTAACGAATGCTAAACCGTTAAGTACTTTTGATATTCAGTCTGATGCACCGTGTGTTATTTGTCGTAAAAGTATGAATTCTGATTGTCATGACAAATGTGTTGCTAAAGCTATAATCTCTCGTTTACGGAATCCTAAGACTTGGAATACCTCTAAGCCCACTAATTCTTCTAAGTCAGTGCTTGGTAGACCACCTTCTTTAGATTCTAAGGCAAGCATTGCTGTCCCTGTAGCTCCAGTTTTACCTCCTAAGAATGTAGTACCACCTAGTGCATTCACAAAGACTAAAGCAAACAGTAGTTATAGATGGCAGAAATGGATATATAACACATTAGGATTTAAATGGATGCCTAAAGTTATTAATGTGTGTATGTCTACTATCACTGCTTCGGAACCCTCTAACATTTCGGGTTCCACATCTACTTCTATTCCATCTGTGTCGTCTGTGTGTAATGCAGGTGATACAGATCATTCTTTGGATTGTTGATAGCGGATGTTCCCGACACATGACAGGCAACCTTAAACTGTTATCAAACTTTATTGCAAAGTTCATTGGCACTGTCAGGTTCGGGAATGATCACTTCGCAGCTATCATGGGCTACGGAGATTATGTCAATGGGAACATCGAAATCAGCAGGGTTTACTATGTGGAAGGCCTCGGTCACAATCTGTTTTCAGTAGGTCAGTTTTGTGATGGAGATTTGGAGGTTGCTTTCCGGGAGAAAACTTGTTTCATTCGTGATCTACAAGGAAATGACCTTATGTCTGGCTCGCGTAATTCTAGTCTCTACACTATCTCTATGCAAGACATGGTTGCTTCATCTCCCATCTGCTTACTTTCAAAGGCAACATCAACAAAATCCTGGCTATGGCACCGTCGTCTCTCACATCTAAACTTTCAAACCATCACCAACCTTGCTCGACACAAACTAGTTGAAGGTCTCCCATGATTCTGGTATTCAAAAGATCACCTTTGTTCAGCTTGTGAACAAGGAAAAAGCACTCGTGCTCATTTTCCTTCAAAGGTGGAACACAGCTCTCAGCATGTGCTTCATCTTCTTCGCATGGATTTGTGTGGCCCAATGCGCGTGCAAACGATCAATGGCAAACGCTACATCTTAGTAATTGTTGATGACTACTCACGATGGACTTGGGTCTACTTTCTTCGAAGCAAAGACCAAGCTCCACAAATGATCATCACCTTTCTCACGAAAATTCAAGTTCAGCTCTGGAACACCGTCCGCCTAATCAGAACAGACAAAGGAACTGAATTTGTTAACCAAACCCTTCGTGAATTCTATGAGAAAGTGGGAATTCAGCATCAAACATCTATTGCACGTACACCCGAACAAAACGGAGTTGTTGAAAGACGAAACCGAACGTTAGTGGAAGCTGCAAGAACAATGTTAATCAATGCTAAACTTCCAGATTACTTATGGGCAGAAGCTGTATCTACTGCATGCTACACTCAAAACCGTTCTATGATCACAAAACGTCACAACAAAACACCTTTCGAGCTTGCCCACAACCATAAACCGAATCTCAAACACTTTCATGTATTTGGATCCCTTTGCTATCCGAATAATGATCGTGATGATTTTGGAAAGCTCAAAGCCAAAGCTGACATTGGAGTCTTTATTGGATATTGTGAGAATTCTAAAGGTTACCGGATCTGGAATCGTCGTACAAAACAGGTGATGGAAACGATTCATGCTCATTTTGATGAACTTACGGAAATGGCTTCTGAGTATAACAGCTTAGAACCCGGTCACAACCGTTTAAACTTCCCTCAACCCCCATCATCAGCTGAACAAAGCCCCCAACTCACTCGTCAACAAATGGAAAGGTTATTTGCTCCGCTGTTCAGTGACGATATTGATGAACGTGCTCCAGGTGTATCCGCTGTTTCCGCTGCTCAACCTGATAATATTCCTATACCTGATACACCTGCTACAACAACTACTGTTGAAGATGCACCTACACCAGTTGACTCCAACACAACAGTTGAACAAACCGCTTCCAACAATGATGAACCGGCTGATGATATTCTGAATGAAGTACCCCCACCTGCAGATTTTGATCCAAATGCGTTCTTTAACCCGTTTGCTAATGACACTGCTGCACCTGATGTCGCGGAATCATCAACAAACCTTTTGAATCCTCAGAATCTGCACAATGTATACCAACATCAACCCTCCACACATCGATGGACAAAAGACCATCCTCTGGCTAATATTATTGGCAACCCGAATCAACCAGTCGTTACGAGACAACGTCTTCACACAGATGGTGAACATTGCATTTATGCACTCACTGTCTGCCAATCTGAGCCTAAAAACATTAAAGACGCAATGACAAAAGACAAATGGATTGAATCCATTGAAGAAGAACTCAACCAATTCAAACGTCTTGAAGTATGGGAACTGGTTGAAAGACCAACAGGGGTCTACGTCATTGGTCTCAAATGGATTTGGAAAAACAAATTGGATGCTGAAGGGAACGTAATACGAAACAAGTCATGTCTAGTTGCTAAGGGTTATCGTCAGGAAGAGGGTATAGACTTTGAAGAATCTTTTACTCCGGTTGCTCGTCTTGAGGCTGTTCGGATATTTCTCGCGTTCGCGGCTCATATGAATATGACGGTCTTTCAGATGGATGTCAAAACTGCGTTTCTCAACGGACAACTGAAAGAAACGGTTTATGTCAGACAACCCGAAGGATTCGTTGATCCTGAGTTCCCGAACCATGTCTACAAACTGAACAAAGCTCTTTATGGTCTCAAACAAGCCCCTCGGGCATGGTACGATAAGCTATCATCTTTCCTCATTGCTAATAATTTCACCAAAGGTTCGGTTGACCCAACTCTTTTTATACAATATCACGGGGCACATATCTTAATTTCAAATTTACGTGGATGACATCATTTTTAGGTCTACACATAAAAAGTTTTCAATCGCTTTTGCAAAACTAATGAAGAAAATTTTTGAAATGTCCATGATGGGTGAACTTACGTTCTTTCTAGGATTGCAAGTTCATCAATCACCCCATGGTATTTTCTTGAGTCAGTCCAAATATGCCCTTGAACTGTTAAACAAATTTGGAATGAAAACTTGTGATACTTATGCCACACCAATGACTCATACCAAGAAGCTAGACGCTGATTTACATGGGAAATTAGTAGACCCTACCAAATACCGAAGTATTATTGGGTCTCTCATGTATCTAATAGCTAGCAGACCTGATATTGTCTTTGCCGTTTATCTCTGCTCCCGTTATCAGTCGCGACCAACTGAAACCCACCTCTCTGAGGCTAAAAGAATCCTCCGATACATCAAGGGAACCATTAACTTGGGGATCTGGTATACGAAGGATTCTGGTTTTGAACTAATCTCTTTTCAGACGCTGACCACGCAGGATGCTTAGACTCAAGGAAAAGTACTTCAGGAGCTCTACAATTTCTTGGTGATAAACTGGTGTCTTGGCAATCAAAGAAGCAGGATTGTACATCGCTGTCATCAACCGAAGCAGAATATGTAGCCATGTCCGCGTGTTGTGCTCAAGTCATATGGATGAGAACACAACTCAAAGACTATGGTTACGTATTTGACAGAATCCTGATGTACTGTGACAATCGGAGTGCCATTTTGATCTCGTGCAACTCAGTTCATCACTCGAAATCAAAGCACATCGATCTTCGCTATCATTTCATCAAGGACCACGTGGAACAGGGTACCGTTGAATTATACTTTGTGGGTACAGAATACCAATTGGCAGATCTACTCACCAAAGCCTTGCCTCCTGCTAGGTTTAATGAGTTGGTCCACCGGATTGGTATGAGGTGTTTGACTCAAGAGGAATTGGATGACCTCCTAAAACAGTCTTAAAAACCTGTCAAACACCAAAATCTCTTTTGTAAATAATTTTTCAAAAACAAAATACAAAAATATAAAACCTAATAAAACAACAAAAATATTCTTCTACTCTAATTTTCTTTCAACATGGCAAGTACATTTCTTCCATCAACACTATAATCTTTCAAAAATTCAGTATTTTTCCGATCAAGTGTTGAGGGGGAGAAAATTATCACTGAACTGTTTCAAAACATCTGTGTACTTGCATGTCATATTATCCCGGTTGTTTCTATTATCAATGGTGGTAAACTTTTCTGGTTAAATGACACTCCTCGGACTAAAATTTATAACGTTTCATCATTTATTAAGTCGAGGGGGAGTGTCGTCAAGTTTCTTTCTTAAAATCTTTGTTTGGTAACCAAAATGGAAGTTAAATGGCTTTGTATGTAAATGGAAAAGATGGAGGGACCAAAACTGTCAAAACTTTAAAGTTATTTTAAATAAAATACCCACCAACCTCATTTACTTCTATCACATTTAATACTTCACCTAATATCATCTACGAACCAAAATCATTTGACAAATCCGTGTTTCAGATCATCAAACTGTAAGTGGATTAATGTTTCTAACATGTTTTTAAACATTGGTTTTGATTTTCAAATGAATCCAACGGTCAAATCTACTTATATGGGTGATTTTGTGTTCTTCGCATACGCGTAAGAACACATGATCATGTGTTATGTGTTTGTGGCTAAAAAGATAATGTCAAAATGTTTTAATAACATCAATGATATGTTTTCTATCCTCAAAACAAACCCAAAAACTCGAATTGAATGATTTTCAAATTTAGGGTTTATGCGTGATTTTGGGTGTTTTCAAATGTGTATGTTTTTGGTCAAAAAGATTGTTGTGTTATGTTTATATGATGTTGAATTGATGATATCCAGGTTCTATAACCACCCAGAAACACTGATTTACTCAGAATTAGGAATTAGGGTTTAAAGTTCTAAAGCTTGGGTATTTTTGATTCATCACGAATTGAGTGTTAAAACTTGGTTATTAGACTCTTATAACATCTAAGACCTACCAGAAAAAGTTTGGTGCAATTTCCATGGTTAGAAATCTTATGTGTAATTCATAACCCTTAGGGTTTTTAACGTACGTGTATGACTTTCTACGCATAAATGATTAACAAGCTTTCTTGCCATGATTTGATTTTAGAATGAATATATGTGTTAAGATTGATGATATGATGGTTTTATTTCAGGCTTGCTACGCATAAAATTCAGAATCAAGGTTGATTGTTACTCTACGCATAAGGATTAACTTACGCGTAGGCAGTTATGCGTAAGAGAAATCCTACGCGTAACTACTACGCATAAGGTTCTACAATGGGACTATGCGTATCCTATGAAGGATATGCGTAAACAGTGACTCTACGCATAAGGTCTACTCTTACGAGTAAGCCTTACGCGTAAGGTTTATATACGCCTACGCGTAAGCTCTACGCTTAAGGTCCCCTTTTTCCTACGCGCAACTTTTCTTACGCGTAAGTTAGGATCCTACGCATAAGCTTTCGTCTACGCGTATGTCATTACTGTTTATGCTTAACTTTGCCAAAACTACGCCTAAGCCTTGATTGACCTTCATTATGAATTGTTACATGTACAAACTTGTAAATAAACTAATTATAACGTCACGAATCCAATAATGTCACTAATAAACTTAATCGTTTGATATGTTGTGAACAATAAGTGATAACATAAACTTTAAAACTTAAAGTTAACTAACTCATGAAACATTTCACGACGTCATTGGACTATTGGACAAACAAGTGACTTAGGACTCGTAACAATCATTAACACTGTACATTCAATAACTAGACAATAAGACCTTCTGTTGACTAACATTATGTCTTTCGATATGTTGGTTCTTTTGGCTAATGCTATTTCAGATCACGACATGGCTGCTCAAATGAATGTGGATGCACCTGAGGTTCTCACTATTGTTGATATCTTCCCCAATGGCTATCCTAGAAAGATTGGAAAGAACAACCTTAGGGTTGACTTTGAAACCCTCACTTGCTCAGAATCTTCCTGCTTGATTGCTGTGGATATTCTAAGGAATCATCCCTACCAGAACATGCTCTCACACTCTGCTACTGTACCGGAAATCTACATTCAGCAATTCTGGAATTCTATGCAGAGGATCACTGGTCAAAGTGCAGTGACAATGACAATTAATCACAAACAAGTCACCATCACTCATGCTGACTTACGGGCTGTTCTTCTCATTCTTGAAATCGAGCCAACTGACTTCTTTGCCACACCTACTGAAGAGACAGTTCTGCAATTTCTTCTTGACATTAGCTATGATGAAGCTTCAGGGGTTGTTACTAAGCATTCTCACGTGGAGCTTAAGAACATTCCTCAACCGTGGAGAATCCTCTACATCATCATTACCAAGTCTGTTTCTGGTCGTGACAGTGGTTATGAGCATCCAAAGCTCATGGAACTGCAAATCTTCTGGTCTTTGATCAATAAGAAGGACATCGAAATCGAAGCACTGATATGGGAGGACATGATGCTATTTCACAAGAAGCTTGGCTCAAAGATTCCCTATGTCAGATACACAAAGCTTTTGATCCAGAGAGCACTTGGGCTTAATCCTGATATCCCCATGAGGCTCAATGACCCCGACAATCAAGACTTGTTGTCCGAACCTATCCTTTCTATCATAATCAAGGAATCGACAACTAAGAAGCAGGGTGCCGTGCTGCCTAATCACCTTCTATCTAAAGAACTCAAGAAGCTTGAAACGTACAAAAGGTATCTAGTTGCAGTAAAAGAAGGAAAAGTTGGTCATCTCGATGACAAGTCTTCTGGAACACCTATAAGGAGAACCAGAAGAGGCAGTGCAGGAAGTGTTGCAAGTACTGAAAGTCATAGGAAGTTTCCTAAGAGGAATCCTCCTCGTAAAAGGATTGTTCCCGTAAAGGAAGCTGAACCAATTCCCACACCTGAACCGGAAAGAAAGCTTGTGGACGAAAGCTCTGAAGGTACTTAATCAGAAGAAGAGATTACTTACTCTGAAACTGCAAAGGATGACACTCCATTAGTACCGAAACCTCCTAGTCCTCCAGCTGACCTAGGAAAAGGAAAGACTCCTGTACTTGTGCCATATGAAGAAAGCTCAGAAAGTGATGAAGAGCAACTGGATAAATCCTACAGGAAGAAGTTTAAATTAGTTAGACACCTTCAAAAAGCTAAAGAATTTGAACAAGAACAAATGGGTGGCCCCGGAGGATCAAGTGGTGTTGTCCACTCTTCACTAGGTCCTGATGCGGTTAATCGACCCGATAAGGGATCTGGTGCCACCACTCTTGTGCAACAACAAAAGCTTGTGGAGGATACTATCGAATATGAGTTTGAAAAACCTGAAACTGAGAAGTCTGAGAAAGATAAAGATGCTGATTATGACAAGCTGCTTCTGGAAAGTCCTACACATTCACAGAAGGAAACTTCTGAACCGCCCAAGGACCCCGAGTCTCCTCATGTCTCATCCTCATCAGACTCATCATCTCACTCTTCCCAACCACCATCAAAGAAATCAACCAAATCAACATCCAAATCTGTGAAGAAACCACCTCGATCTTGGATTTCTCAGACTCATGAAAGAATTGTGAAAGCTGTCCAACAAGTCAGAAAGAAGGACATGCTCCACAGAAAACTGAATTGGTTTGCTGACCAAATACAGTACTTAAATGATGAGAATGACAAGATGCAGAAAGAAAGGGAATTCGTTCAGGAGTTCATGAAAAGTCATCGTCAAGAGGAACTGAACGAAATGATCGAAGGTTACACTAACAAGTATCTTCTGGATATCATTCCTAAAGTCACAAAGGAAATGTTTACCAGACAACTATATCCGAATCTTATGCAGATAGCCAAGCAAACTATAAGATCAACACCTTTAACCGTCACAATCAATCCATCTGATCCTGTAGTTTTCTCGGATAATGAATTGGTGGACAAGCTCATCACACAAATGTCTAAACGATCTGGGACATTTAATTCTGATGAAGGAAAGCTGTTTCAAGCATTGCTGGACTACCAACTCAAAGAAGCATGTAGATTCGAAGCAGAAAGGCCTAAACGTCCTAGAGACGATGAAGATAAGGATCAGGATAAGCATGATAAAGCTAAACGTCAGAAGAAGTCTGGTGAATCATCTTCTATGTTACCTCCTCTCTAACGAAATCCTACTCAACAAAGGTCTCCTCCTCGTTCTTCTACAGATAAACCTCAGGATGATTCCGAGTTACCACCCCTGACTCAGAAAATCGGTGATCACTTTAAGTATACGGGTGGTAACGATGAAGAGGTCCTTGAGCCCCTACAACAACCCACCTCTCCCAAACAAGTTAAGAAACCAGAATCCTCATCTAGGCCAAAACAAAAGAAGAAGAAGGCGCCAATGACTGACGTCGTATCATGGTTAGATGAAGATACAACACAGGAGTTTGAATGGTTTTCTACACTTGTCAATTCCACTCCCTACCCTGAAGAAGGCCAAGATCTGGTAGACGGTAACACTTTGGAGCATGCTAAGATTATGCAAGATAAGTTCCATGTGAAGAAGATGACGAAATCCGAGTTGAGGCGAATCAAGAATGAAGCTTTTCAACTGTGGAAAGATAGCTCAGAAAGTGCCATCGAGGTCGAATATCACCTTGAAAACATTGCTCGAGCCATGTCTAACAACATGGATTGGCTCAACCTAGAAGCAAACATCGACTTCACAAAACGGGACAATCCTCCATATTACACCGACTGGACAAAACCTCTACCAACAATTGGCCAACCAGATGAACCTAGGATTCCATTCAGATATTTCTTCAACAAAGACCTGGAATTTCTTCTACATAGTGGCGATGGGTCAAGGAAATACGCTACATCTTTGACACTTCCATTCCCCACAGCAATATACTCAAACTGCATAGCTATCGAGGAAAGAGCTAATCACCTGTTCTCTAAAACAGTGGAAGCTTACGACCGAGATGCATTGTACGGGATTCATCATTGGCCGGAACGCCGAAGAATCTACTACAGAAGCTGCCAGGTTCAGAAGTCTCAACATGCAGTGTTCAGTACTAAGGATATCGTTGCCATCAAACACGTTGCTCTTTCATCTAAGTGGGACTACACTTTCCTAAAGAATATCGTGGTCAAACGACAAGATGAAAAAGATTATGCATTCTCTGAAGCTGACTTTGAGAATTTGTCTATCAACGACATCGAAGACATGTACCTTGCCAAAGTACAAGGTCGCATGAGGCAATTTTCAACCGAAGTACAACGTGAATTCATCAAGTCACTGCTCATCTTCATCAGACGCATAGTCATCAAGGAACGTGTAGAAGATCTTCAGCTGGCAGTTGAATCTTATCAGACCCGTGTCAACTTCACACCACCACAGCTAGATCTTCCCGACATCAACCAGCTCTCACAATATACACTCATCAGCAAACCTTTCGGCGTCGTTTACCGTAGTGAACTACAAAGAAATTGCTTAATGGCGTGTAGTGAACTTCACAAGTTTGGGGATCACACTTTGAAGATGGTTAGGGACGGATTGGCCTATAGGTTGAAGGACATACGTCACAAGATTGGGTCTCCTAAGCGATGGAATTCTCAAGATCAATGGGATGTGCGGAGGATCATCAGAATGATTGATGAAAGGTTGTTTCGAAGGGATCAGTTCAGAACGTTGGAAAGCTTTGTTGGTGGTCGACCCAGGATTAACATCACCGGCTATCAACGCCCTGTTCGCACTCCTGGCGACATCACTGCACTTCCTGGTACCCCTTGAATTGTTTCCTTCATTATTACATTTGGATGTATGATTATATATGTGAATGGCTTGTGCACACATAACAGTGTACAGCCCGTAATTGTCAAGAAAGGACCCTGTGGTACGCTTCAGTGCCACAATCCTTATAAAAGGAGCGAAAGCTTCTTACTTTTGAGTAAAACCTATCAAACCTTTCATTTTCAAGGTTTTGCTCAAAAGAACAAGTACTTCCCCGTATGTTTTTCAAAACCTCAACCGTTTATATCACTTGTTGAGGGGGAGTATTTGAATTAAAACTTTGTTCACAAATTGTTCATAGTGGTCATCTTCCCGCAACTCTTGAAATGGTCATATTTATTGTCAACTTTTCAAAAATAACATTTGATATGCCATTTTTGAGGGGGAGAAAATTATGTGATAAGAAATATGTTGTGTAAATGCAAATGAATCTTTGTGTAATAGACTTAACCAACGAATTGACGGTACTAAACTGTTAGTAACTCGAAAAGACTTGTCCTGGACGGGTAATAATTTCAAGCTAGTTCGCTAGTAATGTAAACGTGTCTCGCAAAGGACTTGTCCAAGTAGAAAGTACCATTCGAGAAACTCTTGGTAGACATGAACTCTGACGGGTATGACAACCTTTCGAGGTTTGTCTACACCTTCAAGGTAGTTATTAGAGCTAGTTGTCACCTAAAAGCTGACAATGTAACTCTTTAACTATACGACGTAACCGTGTCTCGCGGGGGATTGTCTATCTTGAGTTGATCAATTCTAAAGTGCGCGCTCTTCCCACACTGTGCAGATTTCCGTCAAAACTCTAAAGCACATGTGGAGGGGGAGTATTTCTGCTAAAAGATAAAACTCTCATAGTGGTCCAAACATGTTTTTCATATACAAACCTCTTGAGAGATTCTTCACAACAGTGGTTTTAATGGCAACATAGGTTAGTCATGGAGTTATAAGGTGACTAAGGTTAGGAATAACCGTCCTATGATCCGCTAGAGCCGGAGGGATCTACCCAAGGACATCACAAATAGTTAGTACTTAGAAGTCCTTAGGTATGATTATAAAAAGGAGAAAATGAGAATCGGAGAAAGAAGGAGTTGAAGAATTAAAAAGAAATGCAAAGAAAAGGGCGAAAAGAAATAGCCCTCCAAATTATTCAACTTAGGGCAGACACCGGGTTCAATTCATATGCTACTGGTTGTTACTTAGTGACGCCGGTATTAAAGATTAAAAGTCGTCATGGACCCAGTGACGCATGCACTAAACCTTCTTAGCCACTCAAGTTTCTCTCTACAGAAGCTTGTTTCATTCTCACAGGGAACCCTACGTAAACTATTGGCTTTCTCTTAGAGATCGCTGGTATTGAAGAAGGAGACCTTCTCCCTAGTCTCCGCTCAGGAAAACTAAAACGCACTATTGAGTCTAGAGCCACGAGATTCATCAAAAGATCTCTTAGGTACACTTGACATCTCATCACTTGTTGATCAACAAATAAGATCATCAGTGGTACATATCGAGTCCTTCACAGATCTTAGCAATCTGTCGAGAACATTTATGAGAGGTTCACAACTGTGATCCTCGGTGATTGAATGGAAACTCCTGCCAGGGTCAACATCAAACAGCCCTGACAGCAGGTCACTTCGGTAACTCCCCGTGGATTACGCTTAGTGTGTCTCAAACGGTCTACAGTCGTGAGGTGATGCTTCGGTGTACCTCAGCGACTCATCTGAACTGTAGGTGTACTTCGGTACATCGCGTTATCTCACTTGTGGGACTCCAGTTCAGGAACGGCTTTTGTGAGAATTAGAGTGGTGTTTTCACACTATGCTGTTAACACTCTCAAAGTTCAAACTTGTAAGTACCGGAATCTGCTTATTACTAACCGTTTGAAATGTTTTCTTCTTATGGAAGCTCCGGAGCGGGATAATCGTGCTGATTCTTCTCATGCTCACGCCAACATCATCACTAATGGAAGTTCTATCTGAAAGCAACACAACATTCTGATTGATTCTTCGTCAAGTCAAAGAATCTACAAAGTTAAAGACTTAAAGAACTTCATTAGTACTGAATTCCAACATCAAAGAGCGTGTGAGCATGTTGAAGAATGACGTGGAGACACTGTAGCAGCGAAGCAGACCTGAAGCAGATTTGATGCAGACAACAACATACTATCACTTTCATCACAAAGAACAATGATCAAAGAACAAAGTTAAAGATGACGTCAAAGCATAACTGTTCAAAGAAGACAATTTCTCTACACTGGGAAGATTGTTCGAATCAAGGCAAATCTTCTCACAAGAAAGAAGAATGTCAGAAGACGTCAGAGCTACTATTACATCAATGCCTTCACCGTTCATCACCAACACTTGAGGGGGAGATTGTTGGAATCACTCCTAAACTATAATTCAAGTGTTAGTCATTATTATGTAATAGGTAGCTTATTATGGCCTTTATGTTTGTTATTAGCCTTAAGCTTATGTAGAAGGCCCATGATATTAGGCCCAAGCCCATTAAAGAAAGGATGGAAACTAGGAGTGTTGCCCTAGCTTTCCTCCTATAAATACCTTATGTAAACCCTCACTTGAGGGTTGGTTGTTCAAGTTATTCTCTCTCATTCACATCTACGCGTAACCGTCTTTAATATCGTGTGTGTATGTGTAGTTTGCTTGTTCAATCGCCTTATCTCTTTCTATATTACTTGTGTTTGTAAATCTAGTGACCTAACAGACCTATACAACTTCAAATCAACTTTGGGACTTCCATCATCTAGTAGCAGTGGTTTCTGAGTCTCCATAGGTGTACTAGCACTATTCACATCCTAAAACCCAAACTTCTTCAAAATATCTGCTACATACTTGTCTTGACTAATGAAGATACCATCAGTCCTTTGTTGAACCTGTAGCCCCAAAAAGAAAGTGAGTTCTCCCATAGAACTCATCTGAAACTTATCATGCATAAGTTTCTCAAAATCCTTGCATAGCTCCTTATTAGTTGAGCCAAAGATGATGTCATCTACATAGACCTGAACCAGTAAAATATCATCCTTGTGCTTCCTAATGAACAAAGTTTTATCAATCAACCCTCTTTTAAATCCATTGTCCATCAAATAAGTAGACAAGCACTCATACCATGCCCTAGGAGCTTGATGCAACCCATACATAGCCTTCCTCACCCTGTAAACCTTGTCAGGATGATCAGGATCTTCAAAACCAGGAGGTTGACAAACATAAACCTCCTCATCAATTGTGCCATACAGAAAGGCACTCTTAACATCCATTTGATACACCACAAAATTCTTGAATGAAGCATAAGCTAAAAATAATCTAATAGACTCAATTCTTGCAACTGGAGCAAATACTTCATCATAATCCAAACCTTCAGTTTGTGAGTATCCTTGAGCAACCAGCCTTGATTTGTTCCTTACCACTATCCCTCTTTCATCCCTCTTATTTCTGAAAACCCATTTTGTCCCAATTGCCCTCTTTCCATTAGGAAGGTCAACCAATGTCCAAACCTCTTAAAGCTTAAACTGTAGAAGCTCCTCTTGCATTGATTCTACCCATCTTTCTTCAGACAAAGCTTCTTCCACTCTCCTGGGCTCCTTTTGAGACAGAAAACAAGCAAACAGACAATTTTGTAGATCTTTATGACTATTTATTTTGTGAAGTGATCTTGCAAAGAAACCTTGCTCAAGAAAGGTTTCAGTGTTCTTAACCTTGCTTCTTGTTTGAATTGGAGTATTCAAATTTCCAAGTATTTGTTCCTTGGGATGAATCTTGTGAATCCTTGTGGTAGTGATTGGACTTTCATGAATGTCAGTTTCCAAATTAGTAAAATCAGAATTGAAGAAATTATCCATGTCTTCATCATCAGTAGGAGTATCAATCTCTTCCAAAGGAGGCATTTCAGGATCATATGGATACTCCTCATCACCAAATAATGGCTTTGCAGTTGGTCCAAAGAAAGTACTATCATCAGTACTTGCAGCAGGGGTTTTACTTGTACTGGCAGTGGTAGAAGTTGGCTTAGCAGTGCTTTCATTATACCTAGCCGTGCTTTCATTTGGCTTAGTAGTGCTTTCAGAATGCCTTTTCTTTCTTTTAATTTCTTCTACCGACACTGAGTTATCTTTCAACAACTCATCCTTATCTTGATGATGATCAACTTTGCTTCCAGTATTCAATGCATCATCATTAGTGGGACCTTGCTTATCAATGATGGGTGAGACAGAACCAGCTTTCCACTTTTCAACCAAATAGAACTCCTTTGGAGAATCAGCTTCCTTAGAATCTATTTCTGCATCAGAATCCTTTTGTGTACATGCATTAACATTAGTGGAAGTTCCTGCGATAGGTTCATAATTCATAGATTTGGTTAGCATATCAATGTTAAACAACTAGTCTGGTCCTTTAGTCTCAACATTAGGAGTCTCTTCACTAAATTGAACATGTAATTTCTCTTCAACAATCCTAGTCCTCCTATTATATACTCTAAAGGCTTTACTATTAGAAGAATAGCCTAAAAAGTATCCATCATCAGCTTTTTCTTGAAACTTACCTAGGTAGTCTATGGTATTCAAGATAGTAACAGGACACCCAAAAGGTTTTAGGAATGCAATCATAGGCTTCCTATTATGTAACAGCTCATAGGGGGTCTTGTTATGAGGCTTCACTACCTTACTTCTATTCTGCACATAACATGCAGTGCCTACAGCTTCAGCCCAAAAGGTAGTTGGTAACTTAGATTCTGACAACATTGTCCTAGCAGCCTCACAAAACTGTCTTTCTATACCCTTAGCTACACAAAACTGATTCATCACATCATTCTTAAACTCAGTTCCATTATCACATCTGATTACCTTGACTTTATGGTTTACTAGATTTTCTATCTTAGTAATGAAACTCTTGAGGATCTCACTAGTCTCACTCTTAGCAGCTAAAAAGTATACCCAAGAAAATCTACTATAATCATCAGTGATAACTAGGCAGTACTGCTTATGGTTCAAACTTTTGACAAAGGTAGGTCCAAATAAGTCCATATGAAGCATAAACAGTGGTTGTGTTATGGTGTTAACAGTTTTGGACTTACAAGAAGCTCTATGTTGTTTTCCTTTCTGACAAGCCACACAAAGTTCCTTACATTCAAAAACCTTAGAAGGTACCCCTCTCACTAAGTTGCCCTTTACAAGTTTATTGATTGTTTTGAAATTAAGGTGACCCAATCTTCTATGCCACAATCTAGACTCATCAACTGATGCCTTAGCAAACAAAAAAGTTAAGGACCTATTAGGAAGTACATCTTTAAGATCAAAACAATATATGTTCTCTTTCCTAGGTATCCTTAACTGCACAAATTTCTCATTAGGCATATTAAAATCAGGTGACAACACCACACACTCAGTTTCCCCAAAAAGTACCCAGTTTTTCTTATCACACATTTGAGAAACACTGAATAAATTGTACTTTAATCCCTGTACCAGAAAGAACTTTTCAAAGTCTAATTTCCCTGTTCTGATTGTGCCTCTGCCAAGTATCTTTCCTCCCTTTGGATCATTGCCAAATGCCACATATCCTCCATCAAAACCTTCAAAATCCTCCAGGTTGCTCCCATCCCAAGTCATGTGCCCAGAGCAACCACTATCAAAAATTCCTCTGTCTTTTAGCTTATCTTGTAGATTGCCCTGCACATGAATTTAAACAAATTAGTTCCTTTTGTGGACCCAAGCCAATGCTGACTTAGGTCTGCCCTGTGCATCAACATAATCAATTTTCTTTAGGTCCATTGATGCACAGTTGACATGATGTAAAACCTTGGTCTTAGGCTTCCATTGCCAACTAGCTGAGGCCTTAACAGCATAAAAATGGTTTCCAACCACTGTGTCAGTTATCACCTTTGGAATTTTTAAAACTTCTTTTGTATTAGTGGTGATATTTTGCTTAACAGTGGTTTAATTTTGCTTAGCCGTGTTTACATTTTGCTTAGCAGTGGTTGGAACCCATTTGGGTGCAGCAGTGATTATTGATTTTGTTTTACCATTCCTCATTAACACTGCTCAAGGAATCATGTTTTTGTTAGGACGAGGGTTTGTTTTCTTTGAAATTTTTTGATGATTTACCCTCCTCCAATGATTCCAAACTTGTGGTTGGTTTTTATAACAGTTTCTCTGTAAGTGCTCAAAACTACCACATGCAAAACAAGCCTTCTTAACACATTAAAATTCATCTCCTAATCTGTTTGAAATTAGTCCATTGAAGTTTCTTTGATTTCCCCTAGGTAAATATCTTTTCATCTGTTCCCTAGGTATTTCCTTGTACTCTACAACTTTCTTAGCAATTTGAGCTCCAAATCTAGGCACAAGGTTGGCTTGTTCAGAATCAACTTTCTTCACATTTTCTATCTTTTTAGGCTGATTTGATTCAGATCTATTTTCCTCAGAATCTGATTCCCAATCTTCGATAGTGGGAGCATCAGATGTCATAACAGGACCTATCTTAGTTGTTTCAGTCTTACTTATCTCTTCTACAGGTTTGTTAAAACTGAATTCACTACTAAATGACAGTTCTTTTGCAGGTGGTGCATGTTTCATAAGAGAGGGTGGTGGCATATTGTTGTAACCTATCCCAGAACCCTTTTTCATTAATTGACAATCTATTGCTTTGTGAACCAAATCAGAAGCAAATTGTGTTTTAGCAACCCTAACAACATGTTTTTCTTTTTCTACTAGGGCTTCTTGTTTTACACTCTCTGCCTCTTCTAGTTTCTCTTTAAGCATCTTAATCTCTCTGTCCTTAAGATCAATTTCACCACCTAGTATATTAAATTTATCTACATACTCAAACTCACATTTAATATAGAAATTTAGCTTTTCTTCCACACTCTCTAGACCAACTCTATAACCTAAGTTATCAAGTGAAAGTCTATCTACTTCTTTTCTCAAACTTGCAATAATAGCCTTTTGTGATTCTAAGTTATCTTGACATGATTTAAAAGAACAAGTAGAATTTTTAGAATTATTAGATATCTCAGAATCTGAACCAGAAGATGAAGCATAGGCCATTAGAGCAAAGTTATGCTCTTTAGAAACTTCACTAGCAAGAAAAGCTGCATTGGGGCCTTTTTCAATTTGATCACTCCAGTCATAATCACCAATCCCATCTTGAGAAACCAATGCTGAATAAGAAGCAGGCTCTTCAGTGGTCTTCTTGATGCCTTCAATCCTCTTGGGAGCTTGACATTCTCTAGCAAAGTGACCATTCTTCTTGCAGTTAAAGCACTCCATCTTGCTTTTGTCAAATCCAGCTCTCTTTGACCATCATATTTAACTTGCCTTCTAGTCCTCCTCAAGAAATTCCTTGCTTGGAGAGTCAACATTGCCATTTGCCATTGAAGATTTATCTCTTCAAGATCATCAGGATCAATTTGATCTAAATCTTGATTCAAAACAGTAACACTGGTAGTTAAATCAGCCAGAAAAGCACAAATTGCACCATCACTGACATTATTACTAACAGTGGTATTGTTAGCAATGGCCGTGGTTATTCCATAGGCAGCAGTGGATACATCCAGTGAGCTCTTGTGATTAGTGGAAACAAAAGCAATGTTTTGATTAGTAGAAGATGCACCAGCAATGTTGTTCTCAGACTCATTAACCTTCAAGTTGTTGAAGAGATTGTCCAGAGTCATCTTTTCAAAGTCATCCTTATTTCTCCACACAACTGTGTGCACAACCCAGTTAGGTGATAAACTTCGAATGAACTTCAAATTTATATCTTCTTGAGCAACTTTGTAGTCCACTAACTTCAGTTGGCTGATGAGTTTTTGAAGTCTGTTATAAGTGCCATCAAGTTTTTCTCCACTAAGAGCAGTGAAGTTTTCAAGCTGATGCTTGAGCATATTCTTCCTTGATTTCTTGGTAGCTTCTGTAACACCCCCAAAGTACCGCAGCGGAAGATTGTATCATTGGGGTGCTACTTCATAATACAAAGTACAAGTTATAGAAAACGACCTCTAAATGAGACGTTTTGAAAAGTTACCATTCGATTAATGAAATCAAAGTTACAAACAATGAGGTCCCAAAGTATAATATATAAATGTTTACAAAATGTTTCGAATGGTAAATACGAATGCATAAAGTCTTCAAAATATGTCGTGCGACTCTATGCTTCAAACTCTCGCTATCGCCTTATGACTTGAGATAAACATGCTAAAAAGTGTCAACACAATGGTTGGTGAGTTCATAGAGTTTGTTTAACATGTAAAGCCTTTAAAGAATTTTCACACAACAAAGGCATTGTAAATCCACTCAGTTCCAAGTTCCGCCCATACAAAACTTGCAACCTGTGTGTTTACAACCCACTGCTAAAATATAGTACATTTTATAGTTAAGCACACATATAGACATAATAGTTCACATTATTGCACTTATGGTCAAAGGAGGAGGGAAATATGTTTAAATTTTCCAAAAATGTAAAAGTTTCTAATCATCTTAGGAAATACAGTGCAGGAATCGTTAAGTCTGGATGTAAGTAGGATCGTTTAAAACGTAAGTTTAATTTTGTACTGCGCTGGGCTTATTTGGTAACATATAAATAAATCTTAAAAATTCTCAAATTAATCATGAGTGATCTAAAAATTAATCTGATCCGAGAAAAATTGTCAGGGTCGATTTTCGTTATGCGTGTGATGTTTAAATGGTGTACTGTCCAAAACAAAACTTTAAAACGATATTTTCTTAATAACTTTTGCGAAAATGATCTAACGATTATCGAACTCTCAGGTCATTACTAAAATAATTTATCTTACGAGAATGTGAAATAAAAATTTCGGGAGTGAATAGTAAAAAGTGAATAGTAAAAGTGAATAGTGACCCGAAAATGCGAATTGTTACAGTCTCTACCCCTTAAAAGGAACTTCGTCCTGAAGTTCTGTTGATGTGCACTACTTACAGTGTGCATGGTCTAAAGGGATTACATCAAAGCTCATGTATATGGGTTTCTTTTCTACTTAGGTACGTTCTTGTGACTATCGCGACTATTGCCCGTTCTAAAGAAATACTCTCTTATGGCTAGGTTTGATGAGGCAAACTTTCTCATTCTCGAGCAAAACCCTCAAAAGACTTTTAGGTAACCGATTTTTGCTTAATCTCACAACTCATCAAACAAGAACTGTCATACGATTAGGCTAAATCAGTTTAAGTAACAACTTGTCTCTAGCTTGATCTTTGCAACTCATCAAACAAGAACTGTCACTCGGATCAAACTGGAAACAAGTGGTTTGAAGAAAATCTTTTAAAAATTTGGCTCAATAACGGAATTGCTTACACATATGAGACTACTACTCCCTTCATTGCATGATTCTTCCTGAATTAGACATAGGTGATCAGGCTATGTATAATTTAGGAGTAACTATGCAATGCTTGGACTAATTGACTCATATGATGTTCGGTGTTTCAGTCAGTTCATAGAAATCTCTCTTAGGTGCTTAAATTACGAAAAAGTCTAAAGTGTGCAAGGCAATAGGGAGGAAGGTAACGTATATAGTAGTTATAGTCTAGGCTCTAAATGCAACCTAGTTCTCTATAACCAATGCTCTGAAACCAATCTGTAACACCCCCAAAGTACTGCAGCGGAAGATTGTGTCATTGGGGTGCTACTTCATAATACAAAGTACAAGTTATAGAAAACGACCTCTAAATGAGACGTTTTGAAAAGTTACTATTCGATTAATGAAATCAGAGTTACAAACAATGAGGTCCCAAATTATAATATATAAATGTTTACACAATGTTTCGAATGGTAAATACGAATGCATAAAGTCTTCAAAATATGTCGTGCGACTCTATGCTTCAAACTCTAGCTATCGCCTTATGACCTGAGATAAACATGCTAAAAAGTGTCAACACAATGGTTGGTGAGTTCATAGAGTTAGTTTAACATGTAAAGCCTTTAAAGAATGTTCACACAACAAAGGCATTGTAAATCCACTCAGTTCCAAGTTCCGCCCATACAAAACTTGCAACCTGTGTGTTTACAACCCACTGCTAAAATATAGTACATTTTATAGTTAAGCACACATATAGACATAATAGTTCACATTATTGTACTTAGTGTTGCTGTTGAAACGTAAGACCTTGATAGATCTTGAGCACTCGTAGATCGTTAGTATTGCTTATGTAATCACAAACAAACTAATAGAAAATCTCTACAACTTGTATTCTTTAGCGGAAATCAAACACAAGTATAAACACGAATAACTAAGAACTCGTTGATCCTCTATGGATCTTTATATTACTAAAACTTTGTTTTTCAACTCATTACATCATTCATACTCTTGTGTTCCTTTTATAGACAAGGAACCCTAACTTGTTTTCTATGAAACGTATAAACATAAAACTAAATAAGATATACATAATCACTTCCTAATAAAGCTCATGTATATTCTAACTAACTATAGAAAACACGGAATAACTATTTCCGCAGAAACTATCTACGTATTATACTACTTTAGCAGATTCTCTTCTTCAGCAGAAACATTGAACTTCAGCAGAATCCTTCGGTAGTAACATCAGCATAATTCTAACTTAGTAGAATTCCCAACAATCCTCCCCTAAACTGGAATTTGACTAGGTTAAGTTCCAGTTTCTTGATAGATCTTCAACGCGTCAGAACCAGAGGATTGTACTCGAACAACAATAGCAGCAAAGAACCATCAATTACATCTCTATGATGACCAAACTTTGAAATTCCAGATCTTTGCAGCAACAAATGACAATAGGTACATCAAAACATATTAGTTTCAAACTATTCTCATCACATCCAGGTGTATTATGTGACAATCCGTACTTTCAGGTCATTTCTTGACACGATACATGTCTCATTATTTCAACATTTATAGTAAACTTGGTTTACTTGTTTCAAATTCGCGTAACCTTGGAGGTTTAGCGGCGAATTCATGATCATGACATCACGTACATTTCATATGGACTATGAGTAGTCTACATTTCATGGACATCATGTGCATCTCATTAGTTCATTCACGACATTTCATTTCATATTTTACGCGTAAATTTTTATATTTTATAATATTTATCGCGTGAGTTATTATTTTGTATATTTAAACCGTTACTTTCAAAAATGATCCCGAGGTATTTTCAAACTTACATCTAGTTCATAAAAACTATATTTTTAGTTTTCCTAGCGTTTCAAATTTATTTCGTACATAAATCGTTAAAGTTTAATTATTACGTCGTTTTTCTTAAAAATTGTACGATAATTATTTTATCACCCAAATTTTTCAAGGAATGTATTTTTACAATTTTTATCATCTCATTACATTCTATTTTGATTTACTAAAAACTTATTTGTACCAAAAAGCTACTACTATCTACACTTTCTTTACATTTTCTTACAAATTGCACAAAATATTATACAAGTATACATATTTACACATTTTAGAAAAAAAAAAAAAAATATATGTGGGAACCAATCTCCATAAAATCCGGCCCTTAGGGGGGATGTATTCTCAAGTGGTAGATTTTCTTGATTTGTTAGATTCATGCATATACAAAAAGTCCAACTTATTCATTCATTTCATACTTCATTATATTTCACATAGTTAAAATAAAAGTTTCTCTCTTCTTTTGGGTGCTTCAAAACCGGTCACACATCAAAGAACCAAGGGGATCAAGATTTTTGTAAAATCAAGTGTTTATCAACCTAGTTATATCCTTTATATGGTTTTGAAATAAAAACCAATGATATTTAAGTTTAATCCTTGTTACTTTCACCTCATCAATTTCACTAGTAAGCTTGTTTTTATCATTTTCATGTTTCCTTTTCATTTTCATATTCATCTTTTCATTTTTGGAGATAGTATGCATGATATGTGATTTATACCATTTTTCATGATTTATTGAGTTATATATACATATTGGTCATCCTATAAATATTCCCATGGTATTCTTTGGTCTTGATGGTGATTAGGAACCCATGACACCCTAAAAAGGTGTATGGTAGGATTAGATTAGCTTTGGAGTTGATTTGAATGGATTAGAATAGGTTTTGTCCGAGAAAAACTATTTTCGATAACTATATAATTGTGTTCTGTCCTTAATTCGAAATTCTGGAAAAACCTACTGTTGGTACGAAACTTTGGCCTTGATATTTAGAAAATATACTTTAAAACGAATCCGTGGCCTTTTGAACGGATAAAAACGGAGTTATAACGAAGCCGTGGTGAATTTTTAAAGTTTGACGACGAAATAAATACTTTTCAGAAAATTCAGCTTGCAGTTTTTAGTTTGTTCGGGTCAAAAACGAGCCTTAAGCTTCACAAATTATTTCGACTTATCAAAAATATATTAGTTTACTTCGATACGAAGCTAAGGACATATTATACGTAGAAAACGGATTGGAAACGACAAATATATGCACGTTTTCATAAAGTTGCCGTAAATATTATTTTCTGAAAAACTATATTATTTTTACGTTACAAGTATTTCATTAGCTGTAACGACCATGTTTGCGGCTGTTTTTAACTATGATGTGAAACTTTTTAGAACGAAATGTCTTCTATTAAAATCAAGTTCACCGGTCATATTTCTCAAAACAAAAAGCCGTTTGTCAAGCGGAGTCATAGTAAATTATTTACGGATGTTCAAACTTGGCCGAAACTCATTTTCTGCACACAATTAGCAAAAACCACCATCTTTAGCCCTTGATATCTTTATGATCGAGACCTTTTGAACGAAAACTCCTGAACTGAAACTTCTAGATATCGATACAAACTTTCCAAAACCGTCGAGTTCGTTCTCTAACGATCGACGTACACCATTTTACGACTACTTTTCCGGAGTCATTTTTGTTGATTTCATGATTTTTCCGACGACATTGTTTTGCGACGAAAAGTAGTAATTTCACCAAAAATCATTATAAAACCATTGTAGGATGACATTTTGACGTAAAAACATGTAAAGTCATTTTTGAAGGGTCAAGACGTCAAAAGAGTATGTTTCGACGACGAGTAATATTTTCAAAAACTCACAAATGGTATAAATAACATACGAAGTGCATGCATAACATTACATTGCAACTCATGACGTATCATATCCTTCACAATAGGTCAAGATTAACGTATCACATTACATCTCGGTGTACTCACTTTTGTCTTCGCATCATTCCACCAAGTGAGTTTCATAGCCCCTACTTTTACTTGCTTTCATAACTGTTTTGGGGGAGATACATGCTCAATTATTTTCATAACTATCATGATTATTTGAAACTACATGTTGAACTGCACTGAATGCTTAGTCATGCGTAGTAACAGTTCTGCCACACTTAGAACTTCCATATCATATTCATTAAGCTAATGGTCTTGGTATATTCATTGAGCTAACGGACTTGGATAATGTTGAGCTAACGGTCTTGGTATAACATTGGGCTAACGGACTTGGTATATTCATGTACTTGGTACAATCATGGACTAACGGTCTTGGAACGATTTGATCAACACTCATATTTGTTATATCAAGTAACTATTGATACATTAAGTTAGGCACTATTTTGTGAATTCATTTGATGATGTGGGCTTGAACATAAACTACATTACACTTTGGCAATGGGTTGTGAACACACAGGTTGCAAGTTTTATATGGGCGGAACTTGGAACTGAGTGGATTTTCAATGCCTTTGCTGCATAAACGATTTTTGAAAGGCTTTACATTTCCATTCAAACTCTATGAACTCACTCAACCTTTGTGTTGACACTTTTAGCATGTTTTTATCTCAGGTTTCTAAGGCATTCACTTCATGGCATGCATTTGGACACATCATGGAGTCGCGATGACGACGCGTCTCACTTGGGTTTTACGTACTTTAAAACATCGTTTGTATTGTAACAAACTTATTTCCGCACAAGTTGATTTACAATTGGGACCTACTTTGTAAACTCTGATTATTTTATTAAATCAAACGATGTATTTTCCAAACGACACTTTAGGTCGTTCAATATAACTGTGATTGTGATGCTATGACAGTCAATCCCCAGGAATTCCATTCCGCTGCAAAACAGGTAATTTGGGGGTGTGACATATTAACTCCAGTGAGAGGTGAATCATTGAAAATAATGGATTTGATGTATCTTTACCAATAGCCATTACTACTAGAGTAGCCAAATGTTTAAGTTCGAAAACCATGGTACACTGATAACCATCTGATTTATTAGCAAATCAGCAACCATGAACGGATTTGAAATGTCTTTACCTGTAGCCGTTTGCTCAGGACTTGTCAATTCTTAGGATTGGTGAACTGAGTACCAAATATGGTATTCCACTGCCTTTACCACAAGCCATATACATGTGGGCTAGTCAATTCTTGGATTCCAAAAAGGAATAAACCATGGTGAATTGATGACCATACAACCCTCAGCAATAAAGCATGGGTGGTTGCATACCCTATGATTTTGAGCAAACCATTACAGCTATCAACAGATTTGATGTGTCTTTACCAAAGCTGTACCCTTTGGACTAGCTAACTCTTTGATATACACAAGGCACATCTGGTGAGCTAATAACCATCAATAGTATACAACAAACCTGCAAGAAAAGTTAGACAAACCAAAAATATAATTTTTTTTTAACTAAGCACACAAGCAAAGAAAACAAATATTACAAACAAAATACCACAATCAAGATGATGCTCTATGTTGCAGAAGCTGAGTCTTAATAATTCCAACACAGTGTTCAGCATGCAACTTATCATTACCAACTGGATCTGGAGGAACTTCCAACTTCTGTCCAAGCATTCTTTCCATCATCCTCATAGATAATGGATAAATCTTATCAGCAAACATACACACAGTAATTCCACCCTTTGTCTCCACCACATGCACACACGGCAAAGGATAAAATCTCCAAGTCTCAACCTTCCACTTATGTGAATTCTTCCAAACATGATACCCTTTACCATTTGGAGATTGAGAATCAAACAACACTTGAAGATCACCCAAAAAAAATAAACCAGAACCCTGTGATGAATGAATAGCATAATGCTTAGTAACAAGATCATACAGAGTATTCAAATCTTGCCTATCCACTAGATGAAATATTTCCTTCAAGAAGTTGAACTTCATAGTAGAATTATCCAGACGATAAATAGTGTTAAGCTCCCCATCAGTCAAGGTCCAATTAGTCAACACATCATGAGATCCTTCAGGAAAAACATCAATAGATCCTTCTTGAATAAAAGTTGAATCAGCAGCTTTTAGATCCAAAGAACTACCTCTGAGAGACTTATGAATCTTAGAAGTGTATGTCCCATCTGATCTCACAGATCGCCTTAAAGTAGTGTGACTTCTTTTAGACATTCTTTTCTTCCTTCGACCAGGTATATAAATCTCCATAGATGGTACATCCTCAGATGCTTCAGGAACATCTTTAGCATGAGTAGAAGAAGTAGAAGTAGACTTAACTGGAATAATACCTCTCAATTCATACATTCTCTCAAGTATCACTCTGGCCTTCTTAGCTTTAGCAGCTGCTATTTCAGCTTTCTTACCCATATCTTCTCCTTCTAGATCAATTAGTGCAACACTAGGCAATGTTGCAGAAGAAATAGTTTGTGGTTCAGCAGATTGAACCTTTTCAGCTGAAGGTATAGCTGCAGTAGATGCGTCAGGAGTAAAAACAGGAGAATCCATCCTTGGTGTAACATCATCAAAATTATCTACAATCTCAACTGTCTTAGGTCTCTTTGCCTGTGGAGCATCTGTATTATCAGCAATTCTCTTTTTAGAAGATGGTGCAGTCTGTTTCATAATCCTTTGATATATTTTCTGCAAATCATCATCAGGTAAAGCCCAGACTTGTTTCTTTTTCAAACCAGAATTAAAAATAGTAGAACTCTGATAAAGCACTATAGTTCTCATATATGCTTTCTTCTGAGCTGCAGTTGGTGGTCTATCTCTTCTAGCTTTAGCTTTTTGTGCAGCAATAGCTTTCTTCTTGTCAGCTGCAACTTGCTTTCTTTGTTGTCCAAGAGCCACCATTTGTGCAGCAAAATTCTCACTGTCAAAATCTGCACCTAAGATACTCTGAGCAAGTGTAGAATTTGATGCAGCTTGACTAATGTAAGTATCCCATTGAGCATCAGTAGACTGAGTAGACATTTCATCAATTTCTCGTTGCCTCTCAGGAGTCAAATTGGTAGCAAACTGAGCTTGAAGCATTTCAGCCAATGCTTGACTTTTCTTGTTATTTTCACACTCAGCTAGCAATATTTCTTGTGCTAGCCTTTCCTGTTCACTAACTAGACCAGTTCCAATCTCTTCATCAACCATTACTCCTTTCCCTGTGTCAACAGATTCCTTAGTAGAATCATCACAAGAGATGTCAACAACAGGAACGTCAGAAGAAACACCCAAATTAACATCAGAAGAAACATGTGGAGACAAATCTTCAACAGGTGTAGAAAAGACATCATCATTAGGTTCTAGATTAAAACTTCTTCCTGCAAGAAAGACTTCAGTATGATCTGCTGAAGGTAAAGGACCTGGATGTTCTTGAACAAATGAAGCTTGACCAGGTTCAGTAGCAACATCCTCCATTTGATCATCAGCAGCTGCAACTTCTGACACCTTTGAAGGTTCAGAAGAATCCTTACTCAAATATTGTCTTCTCTTTCTTCTAGTAAACATAATGGGTTTCTTGGTCTTTAATGATTCTGTAACAACTAGTGAAGAAACATCAGTCTTCTGAGCCACATCAGCCAAAATTTCAAGTGACTCAAATTGAGTATCCTCTTGCTCCTCATCAGAAGAAACCACTAGCTTCCTTTTGCTATTATTCCCAAGTTGTTCCTCTAAGACCCGAACCTTTCTTTTCAACTCCACAATCTCACCACCAAGTGTAGATTTAGTATCTGCAAGCTCCTTTTTGAGATCAGCAACCTCAGCCACATACCTGTTCACTAGATCATATACAGATGTAAGTGTAATAGGGTCCTCAGCTCCACCAGCAGATTGCTCAGTGGTAATGGGAGCTTCATTGGACCTTTCAGGAGAAACATGTTCATGCTCAATATTATCTGAACCTTCATTAATTGGTTCCCTAAATAGACTAGGTCTAGGGGAAGGTATAGGTGGAGGTAGGTCAGGAGTAACATTAGATACTTTAGCAGCAGTAGAAGGGCCCTCATCAATAGCAACTGAAGGATTACCATCAGTAGCATTGGTAGAAGGTGGATCACCAACAACATTATCCTCATCAGCAGTCTCATTGCCTTGAGGCAACATAGCCGCTAGCAAAGGATGATGTTCCCCCTCATAGTTAGTTTTCATAAAAGCAAACAGTTTAGAAGTTAAAGCTCCTATGGGACAAAAGGCTTGAACTTGGGTTGTAATGTCTAAAATCATTTGCAAAAACCTAGGGTACATTAAAAACTTATGCTTTTTCCTATGAATATTTTCAACCATATTATCAAAAATAAACTTAGAAAAGTTATAAGTTAACCCCTGAGAAAGACATACAATACCACATCCCAATTGAGTAGAAAATTGGTCACATCCTCCTGATTTATTGCTTATGCACTGAAGCAACGTGTGAACCAAAAACTCCACATAGGACACAACTGATTCTTGAACCATATATTAGTCCTTGTACCCCTGTATCCACAAGCTCTTAGTCCAGCAAGAATATCCACAGCATTAGAATGATAAACCCCATTAACATCGTCCAAGCGAAGCTTTCTTCTTATCACCTCCTCTGTCACAACATGCTCTGTCCCGTCAACCATCGCAACAATCTCTGTTTCACTCCGTTTCGAAGCAGATGCCTAAACCTGTGTAACCAATGATTCATATATCACATTAGGAGAATGCGTTAAAGCATAATGAATCTTTGATCTCTTCAAGAACTCCACCATTGGTTCATACAAATCATCACCCTTAGCTTTTCCAAGAAAAGCAACTTTATTATGATCTTTCTTAAATTGAAGCGCCATGAGAAAACTTGTAAGTTAGGGTTAAGAATCGCACAACTGGAAGTGTTTTGAACAAAGTAAAGAGGGAATGGGTTAATTTGAAGTAAAGATATGCGAATAATGGATTGGTAGAATTTGCCCAAAATATAGTCAAAAATATCGGAACTATTGTTGACCATATCCTACGTGTATTTCAACTTTAACCAATGACAAAATAACACTTCAGCAGAAACACGGTCAATCTGCTGAAATAATTCACTTCAGCATATACTACCCAAGATAAAGATATCATCAGTAAATATCTAGAGCGTTACTGTGCCAACCAACTCGCCTTAAATTACATTAAACCTCGAATCCGTCTATATAACCATCCCAATGCACACTTCACACATATCAATTTCCCCCAATTATCTTCACAAACCCTAATTTCTCTAAAAACCCTCCAATCAACACCAATCACCAATGTGGAATCAACCAGAAGTAATAAACCTCACTTCCTCATCCTCATCATCATCATCATCAAGTGATGATGCTAACCCATGGCTTTATTACTTTCCTCCACCATATCCACGACCTAGAAAATCACCCTTTCTCCCTTCTTCAGAAGATGACAGTGTGGTAGATCCTTCTAAGTCATCAAGAGGATCAGATGATTCTACTGAGCGCCTAGAACCAATCTTCAATAGATTGGTTAGAGAGGAAGCAAAGAAAGGACAACCTTCCTCATCCCAACCCTAACCAAGGCCATGTGCCAGAAATCCACCACTTCCAAAAGACAGAGAGGTGGTTCTTGGTCTTTCTGCACCAGGTTTTGGTGCTTCATCACATATCGTAAAGGGGAAGGGTAAAAGGAAGATGGATTGATTACTTTTTGGTGAAACCAGTAGATGAAGCACAAAGGACAATGTCATATCACATATTCATCTACTGTATTCATCTTCATCATTTTTGTTTTCATCAATCCATCCTTCCCATTTTGATCCTTAGCTTCTTCGTCGTACTGGTCATGCATATCCAGCCATCGGGATAGAAGATATAGGCTAGACGATGATAGGAGCTAGAATAGGTTAAGTAGATCATGTATAGAACTGATCTTGTATTTCCATATGAAGTTGATTGTAATATGTAAGCTGTAAGCTGTAAACTGTTTCTTGAATGAATGAGCAATTTAACTTCAGTACAACTCTTTAGTACTTTATCTTCAGTAGAAACAATCTGCTTACTTCAGTACTTTGCTTCAGTAGAAAACATGCTTCTAGCTTACTTGACCATTCTTCCAATGAACCAAACTCGATGAACTTGAACTCAAAAATGCAATCTGCAAAACATACACAGAAACACACAAAACAAAACAAACAAAACTCACAAAACATTAGCTGGTTAGAGTTAGTAAATATACAAAGTTTACAACATAAATCCTCCCCTGGGGCATATGCCTCCCCTGAGGCCTATGCCTCCCCTTAAACTTTGCAGTTAAGGGTTAAGCATACCAATATGGACCACAAGGTGTTGAAATCTTGGTCCATCAAAAGCCTTTGTTAACAAATCTGCCACATTATCATCAGTGTGAATTTTAACCACTTTTATCAAATATTTTTCATATGCATCTCTTATAAAGTGGTGCCTGATTTCAATATGCTTAGTTCTACTGTGAAAAACTGGATTTTTAACAATGCATATGGTACTTTGATTATCAATAAAAATTGTTGTGTTCATGAAGTTATACCCATAATCCAACAATTGATTTTGTATCCAAAGAACCTGTCCACCACAATTTGCAGCAGCAACATACTCTGCTTCAGTAGATGAGGTAGCCACAATAGTTTGTTTCTTGCACTGCCAAGAAATGAATCTCTTTCCAAGAAATTGGCAACCTCCAGTTGTGGATCTCCTATCCAGATTTGCACCAGCATAATCACTGTCACTATATGCTTCCAGCTTAAAAGGAGACTCTTTTGGGTACCAAAGGCCTAAATAGGGTTGGCCTTTCAAATACTTAAAGATCTTCTTAACTGCATTCAGATGGGAAGCAAGTGGAGTAACTTGATGTCTAGAACAAGCACTCACAGCAAATGTAATATCAGGTCTAGAAGCTGTTAGATACATCAATGAACCAATCATAGATCTGTATAAATGAACATTCACAGGTAGATCTGGTTCAGTGTTGTTCTTTGATTTTGGAGCTTCATAAGGTGTTGTGGCAGTCCTGACACTCTCCATACCAAACTTCTTCAAGATGTCCCTCACATATTTCTCCTGACTGATAAAAATACCATCAGGTTTCTGCTGAACTTGGAGACCCAAAAAGAAAGTAAGCTCCCCCATAGCACTCATCTGAAACTCTCCCTTCATCAGCTCCTCAAACTCCCTGCACCAAGCCTCTTTTGTGGAGCCAAATATAATGTCATCCACATAAACTTGCACAAGAATGATGTCTGTGGAATTCTTCTTCATGAAAAGTGTTTTATCAATGGCACCTCTTCTATAGCCATGCTTTAGCAGAAATGATGAAAGCCTAGCATACCATGCTCTTGGTGCCTGATGTAGTCCATAGAGAGCTTTAACAACCTTGTACACATGATTTGGATGATCTGGGTCTTCAAATCCTTTAGGTTGAGTGACATAAACCTCCTCTTCTATTTCACCATACAGAAATGCACCTTTAACATCCATTTGATACACCATGAAACCCATGTAAGATGCATAAGCCAAGAAAATACGAATGGCCTCAACTCGAGCAACAGGTGCAAACACTTCATCATAATCAATCCCCTCATCTTGTCTGAATCCCTGAGCCACTAATCTTGCTTTGTTTTTAATCACAACACCCCTTGCATATCTTTTATCCTTCAAAATACATTTTGTCCCAATTGCATACTTCCCCTCAGGTAGTGGAACTAATATCCAAACCTGCTGATTTTGGAACTGTTGCATCTCTTCTTGCATTACTTCAAGCCAACTTGAATCATCCAGAGCTTGAGTAACACTGGTTGGTTCCACTTGAGATAGAAAACAGGCAAACAAACAATGCTGAAAATCTGTGTGATTGTCCCTTTGCTGGTTTGAGACATAAGAGATAAAAGCTACTTGACCATATTTAGAACTTGTTACAGTGCCCCTAGTTCTAACAGGTGCATTAGGATCACCAATAATATTGGTCTGTGGATGAGTAATGTTGATCCTTTTAGTAGCAGTGGTGTTTACATCAATGGAGGTATCAAGATTAGTCACAGTTGGCTCAAAATCACTGTCATAGGAAGGTGAGGTGAAGATGCTAGTTTTGGGTTGATAATTACCAAGATCTGTAGGACTTGGAAATTGTGTATAAGGTTCCCCAAAGTCTGTGGACACTCTAGTAGAAATGGGAGCAGAAACAGCATGACCTTCAGCAGATTTGGTGATCAAAGGAGAAACAGAATCACTGTCAGCAGAAATATGATTTCCACTGACTGCTTCTTTTGCAACCTCCCCAGCAATCTTCTCAGCTTCTAGATTAGCTGCATACATTCTGAAGCCTAGCAAGGTCCTCTGCATAGTTGGACTCATCTTCACTCTCATCAGTAGTAACTTTGGAAGTGTCACCCGAAACATTATTAGGGGAGAAAGAAGGTACAATAATAGAATGTTCATCATCCTCAAACTCACTATCAGAATCAGCATTCATGGTATCAGCACTGTCAGTAGGAGACTCTTGTGTACATGCATTTTGATTAGCCACATGTCTAGAATAACCCAAATAGTCAGTTAAGTAATCAAGGTCAAATGACCAAACATGACCTTGTCCTTGAACATTAGGCTTGTCTTCTAGATATCTCAGGTTCAAAGTCTCCTCAATCTTCTTAGCATTCAAATTGTATACCCTATACGCCTTACTATGAGCCGAATAACCCACAATATAACCCTCATCAGCCTTCTCATCAAATTTACCCAGTGGATCACTAGTATTCAAAATAGTCAGTTGACATCCAAAAGGTTTAAGGTAGTGAATATCAAGAACTTTCCCATAGAGAAGTTCATAAGGTGTCTTAAAATGAGGTCTATTAATAGATACCCTGTTCAGAACATAACAAGCTGTGCCAACTGCTTCAGTCCAAAACATAGTGGGTAACTTAGAGTCTGCAAGCATAGATCTTGCTGCCTCTATAAGGGTCCTATTCTTTCTTTCAGCTACCCCATTTTGTTGAGGGGTTCTTGGAGTGCTATAGTCCCTTTTGATTCCTTTAGACTTATAGAGTTCTATAAATACTGCATTCTTGAACTCTGTCCCATTATCACACCTGATGCCTTTAACCTTTTTATTCAGCTGATTTTCAACAAGGGTAATAAACTCTCTTAAAACTGGAGATGTTTCATCTTTTGTTCTCAGAAAGAACACCCAACAAAACTTGCTAAATCCATCAGTGATTACCAGACAAAAGTACTTGTGATCAATACTGCGGACTTGAGTTGGACCAAAAAGATCCATATGCAGCAACTGAAGAGGTTCTAAGATTACACTCAAAGCAGTAATAGCTTTGTAAGAGGCTCTGTGTTGCTTTCCTTTGTTGCAGGCAACACAGTTATGTTCATTGGTGAAAACCTTTGAAGGAAGTCCTTCAACAAGACCCAGTTTAGAAAGCTTGTTTATAGTCTTGAAGTTCACATGAGCCATCCTTCTATGCCATTTTGTAGACTCATCCAGGGATACTTTAGCCACCAAACAAGTTAGATCACCTTCTGGTTGAACATCATTAAAGTTGAATGTGTAAAGATTGTGAGTACGAGGAACTCTCAGCAGAATTGATGTATCTTCTGGTAGTTTGAAATCTTTAGATAGCACAAGACATTCATCCTCAGAGAAGAATACTTTGTTCTTGGTGTCACAAATTTGTGAGACTGAGAACAAATTGAAGTGTTGTAGTTCCTTTACATAGTACACATTCTCAAAATCCAGTTGAGGTGTTTTGATGGTGCCTTTCCCAGTGATTCTACCATCACTTCCACCAAAGCTTACATTGCCTCCTCCCTCTATGGGTACGAAATTATGCATCATATCTCTGTTTCCTGACATGCTCCTGGAACAACCACTGTCAACAATGCCAACTTCCTTGTGCTTAAGAGGATGATCCTACAACAACAACAAAAAATATACAAAATATTAGTACACTATTGAGGCTCAAGTCATCACTGACTTGAACCTGCCTTGTGGATCATGAGATTTAGGCCAAGCAAATTTATAAGATCCATTATTGTTCTTGGGTTTCCATTGTTGTTTAGGTCCCTTTTGAGTCCAAGAAAAACCTGCTGAGGGCTTCACATCAGTATCTCTATAACCCTTCCCAACATACATAGAGTCAACACATCCAGGCCAATAACCATGTTTAAAATATGAACTAGTAGGTTGCACATATGGTTTATTAACAGATCTTCTCTAAGGGAATGAAGAAGATTTATTATAGGTTGCCTGTGGAACATAAGGTGGTATATCATTAACATTGGTCCACATTGGTCTAGATGTCTGCTGATTAGCACATGCACCCAGTCTTTGCTCATAAAAATCACAATCCTTAATCAAATGAAATTTGCTTCCACAAACAAAACATGCCTTCTTTTTAGAAGATTTATTCAAATTAAACGATGTTCTATTACATGTAAAAGCATTCAAAGCAGAAATATTAAAGGAATTGTTTTTAACAGTATTATTATGCAAAGACTTAAAGACAAGTCTTCAGAGGAAACTGGCTTGGAAGATGATTCTTCAGCAGCAACTCTAAAAGGCTTGTAGGGAGTCTTGGGTGCAGGCATGGGTGAGGTCTTGGGTAGGTCTGACTTATCACTTGAATCACAGCTGGCATAAGAAGTAGACCCTTGATCAGAAGATTTGTCACTGTCAGAGCAAGAGACAAAATTAGTAGATGAAGAATCAGGGTCTGGCAAGTCTTTTGACTTTTTGCCATAAAGATGATGTGATCCATCAAAGTCAACAGTAATGGAAAGGTCAACAGGCATAGGTATTCCTCTAATAGATCCACGTACAGCGTGTAAATCACCTTCTTTTACATTGTTAGCTAATCCTGCTGGTGTTGATTTACGTGTGTCATCTCTAGCTTCTAATCCTACATATTTCTTAAAGCCTAAACCTATTGAAGTATTAGGAGTTTGACTAGCATAGAGATCTTTAGCTAGATTTAGACCAGATTTTAACCATTGTTTATGTCTAGCTATTTCTTCATCTAATTTCTCTTTCAACACAAGATTTTATGAAATTACACCTGCTTTTTCTTTCTCAGTCCTCCTTAAGTCATTTTTAGTACATTCTAGATCACTTTCTAACACTCTAATCTTCTCATCATAAGCTATTTGATTCTTCTGAAACCAAACCTTTTGTCTTTCTAATGTTTTTAAAGCCTGTTTATAAGCTTCAACTTCAACATAGCATTCATTATATTTAGGTTTCAAAATATCATAGGCTTCCTTAAGTTCATTATAACGTTCACTACAACCAAATAAATAATTTTGTACCTGAGAGAGGCCCATCAAGGCAATTTGAACATGCCTATCCTCTGAAGTACAGTATGCCAGTAACCCAATATTATCAGCACCAGAACTTTCATCATTCTCCTGATCATGCAGCTTCCAGTCTACATTAGCATCCATAGTGACTTCGATATCATCATCTGATCCAGGCATGGTGAATGTTGTGTTGGTTGTATGTGTGTTTTAGAAAAGACTGTTCTTAGTATCGTAGAGACTCTCTCGAGGCTCTGATACCACTTGTTGAAACGTAAGACCTTGATAGATCTTGAGCACTCGTAGATCGTTAGTATTGCTTATGTAATCACAAACAAACTAATAGAAAATCTCTACAACTTGTATTCTTTAGCGGAAATCAAACACAAGTATAAACACGAATAACTAAGAACTCGTTGATCCTCTATGGATCTTTATATTACTAAAACTTTGTTTTTCAACTCATTACATCATTCATACTCTTGTGTTCCTTTTATAGACAAGGAACCCTAACTTGTTTCCTACGAAACGTATAAGCATAAAACTAAATAAGATATACATAATCACTTCCTAATAAAGCTCATGTATATCCTAACTAACTATAGAACACACGGAATAACTATTTCCGCAGAAAATATCTACGTATTATACTACTTCAGCAGATTTTCTTCTTCAGCAGAAACATTGAACTTCAGCAGAATCCTTCGGTAGTAACATCAGCAGAATTCTAACTTAGTAGAATTCCCAACAGTTGCTCCGTCTATATTGGGAGACTTTCATGTGAACGAGGGGACTGCTCCGTGTATGTTGGGAGACTTATCATCGTCTTATCATGCGAACGAGGGGACTGCTCCGTGTATGTTGGGAGACTTATCATCGACTTATCATGCGAACGAGGGGACTGCTCCGTGTATGTTGGGAGACTTATCATCGAATTATCATGCGAACGAGGGGACTGATCCATGTATGTTGGGAGACTTATCATCGTCTTAAGTATAACACAATTAAGTATAACGCAATCAAGTATAACGCAATCAAGTATAATGCAATCAAGTATAACGCAATCAAGTATAATGCAATCAAGTATAATGCTTTGAGTATTTTTAAAAAGTATAAAGCAAATGTTTGAGCGTGTATCTCCCCCAAAGAGTTTGTAAAACAATTAAGAGAGTAAAAGTGGGGCTACGAACTCACGGTAATCCTTAAAAGTTTAGAGTACTTGTGAAAGTAAATGAAAATAGTTGAGCATGTATCTCCCCCAAAGAGTTATTTCAAAATGTATAAAAGTAGGGGCTATGAAACTCACCTTAATAAATGATATCACAACGTATAACGGAGTCGATGGATAAGCCTGGAAGTCTCTTCGTATAACCTAGAATATGATGTCAACTCTTAACTTCGGAATAATGCCTAAGAAAACATGAACGAGCCTATATATGCCATTATATTGATCATGACGTAGTATTTGTATGTTTGTTTATAGAAATGGTTTTAGTTTGTATATCTCGTACTACCGTTCGGGCCATCATAATTCAGAGGTCATGCAGTAAACGTTCGAGGAGCCAGGACACTTTAAATCGTAAATCCAGCAACTCGTCGATCCGTTTACCTAAATGAACCCCTCACATGAAGTTCCCTAGCGTTGTAGTGCTCAATACGTAAAACATGTATTTTGATTATATGATATAGTAAGAGTTTATAAATACGATAAATAAACTAACAAAGTTTAGAAGTATTTAAATAAGTTTGATTTATATATATACTTACCTTAAAATAGAATGCTTGAGTATTATGGAAAAATAAAATATTAACGGAGCTTCGACGTAGAATTTGCAATCTTCGAAAACCCACGGCTATTAGAAGATTATAACAACGCCTTCTTGAAAACCCGAAAAAGAAAAGAAGATTATAACGATGTCTTTTTGGAGACTTGAAGTTAATTGAAGATTATAACGACTCTTTCTTGAAAACTTCCAAGAACGAAGATCAAACGCTAGTTTTTCTTCAAGAACACATGAATGTTCTTACAAGATCTATGAGAAATGCTTTAGGTTTAGGACTTTAGATGTTAAGAAGGAGTAGTGCAAGAAATTATGAAGGTTTATGCTTGGTATTTATAGGCTAGAGATTTTAGTTAACTATATATTGGGTTAAAAACTAACCATGGTTAAATTCACACATGTAAATGATCTAAAGGAAGCATGCTTAGGATCATGCCACCAAGGTGATGACTCCCCTCGCTAATTTCGTTCATATAGAGATAAGATGACTTAGGTGGATAGTTTTGGTATTATCTTGATTACGGAGTGAGTTTTGGTTCCGTTAAATGCTAACCGAAGCCATAAAAGATAAAACCGGGTATCGTAAAAGTATGAAACTTGCAGGAATGATGAAACTCGTCATTATACTCCATCTAAAAATATAAAATGGGTGATAAGTCTTATTGGGTGCAAAAACGCTGCTTAAAGCTGGAAATACGGGTCAAAAACGCGTAATTCGCAGTAATCAGAAAAGAACGAAATTTCAGGGAAACGACCGTGAATTTATTTAGAGTAGAGTAAAATTAGTCTAAAAGTGATATGAGATATCAAAATTTGGTTTTCGTCGTACGTGGGATAATTTAACAGTTATACGTGAAGTTTAAAAGTTAAGCGATTTTAAGCAAAAACGTAGAACGTACAAGGTTAATTTCTTTATGGTCAAAGGAGGAGGGAAATATGTTTGACTTTTCCAAAAATGTAAAAGTTTCTAATCATCTTAGGAAATACAGTGCAAGAATCGTTAAGTCTGGATGTAAGTAGGATCGTTTAAAACGTAAGTTTAGTTTCGTACTGCGCTGGGCTTATTTGGTAACATAAAAATAAATCTTAAAAATTCTCAAATTAATCATGAGTGATCTAAAAATTAATCTGATGCAAGGAAAATTGTCAGGGTCGATTTTCGTTATGCGCGTGATGTTTAAATGGTGTACCGTCCAAAACGAAACTTTAAAACGATGTTTTCTTAATAACTTTTGCGAAAATGATCTAACGATTGTCGAACTCTCAGGTCATTACTAAAATAGTTTATCTTATGAGAATGTGAAATAAAAATTTCGGGAGTGAATAGTAAAAGTGAATAGTGACCCAAAAATGCGAATTGTTACAGCTTCATTACCAGCAAACCTTGTTTCAATGGCATCCATTAACTCTTTAGCAGACTCATATTGTTCAAAGTCCAAAGCATAGTCATTAGGTATTACCATGGAGAGAATACTATGGGCTTTAATCTCCAGCTTCCTTCTAGCCTTGTCAACCTCACTAACAATGGCTATCTCTTTACCATCATCACCATTCTTAGGAAGAGTTTCACCCTTTTCAACAACATCCCAAATGGCGTAATCAATCATACGAATGTATTACCTCATTCGCATTCTCCAAATTTGATACTCACCCTGCTTGAGCATGGGCACCTTTGATGCAGTTACCATGTGAGTTTCGTCAGACATCTTAACTTACTTGAATAGAATTTAACTAAACTACTTCTTGGTTTCAGTTTCTAGATCACAAGATCTGATACCACTTGTTGATCCCAGTTGAGCAAACGATCCTTTATAGAAACTGACTTAACAAAGACTTATTAAGTATCACACGGAATTTAATACTTAATCTTAAGAAGAAGAACAATAAACATTGAACACCTCAATATTATTATTAATACGAATACTCTAACCAATATTAGGGTTTTACAACCTTGAAGTGTATCGACCATAGATATAAAACATACGTATATCTAATCTAACATAGGACCTCCTTTTATAGGCTAAGGAGTCCTTTACATAATACAATACGTAACCTACAAGATGAATATCTTTTCCATATTTATCTAATACAAAATTATTAAACCGACTATACAAGACTAGCAGTGGTTACAATACAATATCCGTGGTTACACAATACTACTAGCCGCGGTTTATCTTCAGCAGTGGATTCATTCTTCTGTCCGTGGTTTCACCAATTCTACCCGTGGTTCCAACACTTTGAATAATTCATGATCCAAGGAACCTAAAACCCAACACGACTAACACAATAATGAGAGAGATGGGGCTTTATATAGCCTTGACTTTGAGAGTTCGGTCATTGAGCTGGAACACCCTTTAACTTCAACACAGCTACGCTTTAAGCCTTCATCTTTAGCTCACTTAATATATTCAACTTGCACAGCAAAAACAACACAAAACAAGAATACAAAAGTGACAACATAAGCCCTCAGTTTATATCTTCCAACAGATTTGATATTAAATGATGAGAGTGAAAAATATAATTATTCAAAATATCATTTGTTTATTAAAAAGATAAAAAGACTAAAAAAATTCATTATTATAAACATGTTAAAAGAAAGGGAAAATTCTTTAAAAAAGTATCATAGTTGTCAGAATATCATCTTCAAAGTAGAGAACTAAAAAAAATGCTCTTGTAAACACTAATGTTGACACTTTTGTCTTTATTTCAGTAGTATGACCATTAGTGTTTACAAGCTAAGTTACATAAATGGTCCCTGTCGTTTGTAAACACTAATGTTGACACTTTTGTCTTTATGTGAGTAGTATGACCATTTTACCTTTCCAAATTACATAAATAATCCCTGTAGGTTTGTGAAAATTGTATCCATCGCCCCTAAGCTAAATTACATAAATGGTCGCTGTCATTTGGAGAACCACAGGGACCATTTATGTAATTTAACCTAGGGATGGTGGATGCAATTTTCAAAAATCCATGGGTAAAATGGTCATCACAGAATATTTTTTTGTCTTTACTACTCATATGAAGACAAAAATGTCAACATTAGTGTTTACAAGAGTATTTTTTTTAGTTCCCTACTCCGAAAATGAGTTTTTATAAATATAATATTTTTTTAAAGAATTATCTCTAAAAGAAAAGAACCAGAGATAGAGTAAGTAGGGCCCATCTAATTTTTGCTATAAGGCAAAAGGTTATTTTTTTTAGAAAGTAAATCCTGACCCTTCCCCAAGGTTTTCTACATGGTGAATATCTATCCGCCATCCCCAATCAGAAGACCCACAAAGAGATAGCAAACACCTATTTTTTACCATCAATCCTAAACTATTTAGAAAATACCTAAAACTAAACTGGCCCTTAGGAATTAAAGTTAAACAAAAACTTTTAACATGTGAGCATTTTTCTAGTCATTGTACGCATTTTGTTTTTTTATTTGTAACCGTAGTGTCATAATTAAAAATAGGGAAAATGACGCAAATGTCTCTGGCGCCCTGAGGCAAATCACTTTCCGGACCACTTTTTTTTCTTTTCAAAATGGACCGAGGGCAACCGCTGTCATTGGGCAACTCATCGACATTGTGACAAGTGTCCCGTATGTGTAAGGTATTATTTTTTGAGCAACGAAAATTCACTGGGCAACCGTATATTTTAAAAAGGGTTGTTTCGTCATTTTACATTACATTGAAAGTACACATTTGAATAGTGAAAGTACAGTACATTTATATTCAAATTCCAATACCCACTCGCAGAAAAACATCCATAGTTACCGGTTTTCTCTATTTTTGCTTTTCGCACAAAAGCATTCTTACTTACTGTTTTCACAAATCAAACCGTCTTCTTCATCAGCCCCTCTGTTCCTTGTAACGTCAGTTATGTCACCATCTACAAAGCTACAATGTTGATTTCAAACCACATTCGATTGATCAAGTTTTTTTTTTTAAATGTAGCAAAATATGGTAGGTAAATATTTTTCTCGTTGTTTATTACATATGATTTATTTCCAATTGGTTCTATGTTATAATAAATCGTTGTTGTTATTCGATTAATACATATGTTAGATAGGCGTTAATTCCATTTTATAATCTATTGCTCTTTTTTGTGTCTGTCTGATTCGTAATTATGTAGGGTATAATACCTTAGATGTCGTTAGTTAAGTATGTAACATTACTTGGTTCATTAAAAAATTTAGTGGCAGTTTGTAGACTAATAACGAGTGGCTTATATGCATCATCTATGCAATTGTTTACGACGTTGGTATAGATTCCTTCTATGGGCTGAATTATTTTTGGTTTTTGTTGACTCTTTTTAGAACTATGAAGCTAAGTTAATCATTACGAGTAAACTGAACTACTTTTCGTAATTATGTATGGTAAAATACTCTGTTTCGTTTTCCACTCTTCTATAGCTTGTTTAGTGGCTTCTTCCTGCTTTGCCCTTTCCTTTTCTTTAGAAATTTCTTTAGCATTTACTTCCATATGTAATCTTTTAGCAAATTCTTCATCAAAAGCTATCTGCTCCTCTGTACATTCAAACACCAAAGTTGGCTCTGAAATCCCTTTACCCTTTCCAATATCAGGTTCAGTAACTACAGCTTTCTGCACAGGTTCACCAATGTTTAGACTCTTAGCAATAGGTCTAGGTGCAGGGATAGGTTGAAATTGCTTTATTTTGAGCAACTGTATGGCAATCTCATTCTCAGCCTCTTTTGGTTTTGGTGTTGGTGTTATTGTGGTGGTTATAATTGTAGCAGTGGTTGCCTCTACAGTGGAAACGTCTAAACTGGCAGTGGGTAGAATAATAACAGCATTGGTTGTAGCAGTGGTGATAAGGTTTTAAAATGTACCTTTTTTAGGGGTCGTTTAAGCCCTTATTTGATCACTTTTGTATCCGTTAATACTTAATATCGTTCCTTTTCACTTTTTAGGTCTCTTGAAGGCAAATTGATGTAATGGCACTTATTTGGACGAAAAGGCGCGAATATACGAAGAAAATGGCCAAAGTCAAGAATCGAGACATTCAAGCTGCTGAAGTACAAGGTGATGGCGTCAGTGCTTAACTGCGACGCCGTCGGAGCATTTTGTGACGGGACAGAAGTCAAATTTCTTATTTTCAAGTGACGGTGTCAGGCTTTAAAAGAGTAGGCCGTCGCAACTCAGACGGCCTAGATTTGATCCAGACGGCGTCATAAGCTGAAGAGGACGGCATCACAAGCACAAGGTGACGCCGTCGCAAGACTAACATGGCCAAGACGAAACCCTAATGACGGCGACCCGACGACGTCACAAAACATAAGGTGACGCCGTCGCATATGTAATCTTATATATAGAATCCGAATTTTTCAGTTTTAGTGTGTAGTCTTTTGGAGTAAAAACCTAAACCGAACCAAGGCTGTCTTGTACAGTATTTTAGGGTTCCAAACCCTATCTTACATCAAGATAAGTGTTTTACTTCATTAATCCAATTATGTCTTTGATTATTTGTGTGTATGCTTGCATGTTCTCCATGTCCGGCTAATTTACTTGTGTGTTTGCTTAGGGAATATGAAACTTAATTATTAAATATTGATTGGTTGTCTCTTATCTTAATTGATTAATGATCTAGTAATGCGATAGGTTATTCGTTGTGTAATTAATGCTTGATTAATCTTTGTGAACCTTAGGCTATAACACCTAGAGCGGTTGTAGGCTAAACCATCCAAAGAGGCCTTAGAGTTAGAGTTTATATTCCCTAGTGGGTTTTGTAGACGAGACCCTTTGGTAAGTTCAAAGAGTTAGGGATAAACGCATACCCTACAACTTTAGACACACAATGTGATTAAGAATAAGGACATGACAATTCAACCATCAATAGGAGATAATTAAGGAGTAATAAAACCTAAGTGAACACATCTTTAAACTATCATACGAACACACAATAATTAGACATAGACTACCCCTGAGATTAGATAATTAGAGAATTAGAGTAATCGGTAGAAATACCAACCCCCAAATCCAAACCCCGAGATTCGTACCTTTCCATTTCCTAAAAAAACATAAAAAAAGATAAAAAAAAATAATCTTCCTCAACCCCCAACCTTAGCGTAGTAACTTCTCACTAGCATTCCTATTCCCCTAGAGAACGATATCAATACCCGTGGCTTACCCTAATACTACACTACAACGATTAGGTTCACTGCCTAGGGTGTTATAAAACTTGCTCGAAGAAAAGGAAGTTCCTTTGACCCCGAACGACGCGTGTAGCGTTATCAAGTTTTTGGCGCCGTTGCCGGGGAATAGAATAGCTAGTTAGTAGTCCACCTCGTTTAGGTCTACTCACAAGATTCCTATCAAGTGAAATTTTTTTCTTTTTATTAGCTTCCTTGTAGTCTATCCCCCTTCTTTGTGTTTGTGTTCGCAAAACCCTTTTCATTTGTCGCTATGGCAAGTGAAGTTGCATTTGAATCATTAACAAATGAGGTACAATTGAATTTCGCAAGTTGTGTTCATTTTCATTGTTCTGATGAATTTGTGAGTGATCTTAAAGATATCCAAAAGGAGAAAGGTGTAAGGTTGGATGGATTTGATATACTCTGTACTTGTGTGGCTTCTATTCAACAATCGTTGTCAGGATCAACTCCTTTTAGTGACACCATCTGGAGAATTTTTCAGAAAAGCCTCCTATGCATAAACCTTCAGTTGTTACAACTTGAGGAAATGGATAAGGAGGATTTATCTAATCTTAGGCATCATGATCAAAAAGACCTAGTTTTTAAGAACATGGAACCTAAACCCGAACAAGATTGTGAGATGGTTGAAGCTAAAATACCTAGTTGCATGTGTGGGATAGATTTCAAAACATATGACACACGTGAGGAATCCTTTAGGCAAATAGAACATAGTGGTCAAGTTTTTGAGAACAATTCTTATGAATCGGACCAAGAATTTGAAATGGCCAAAGAAGGATTTGAGATGCTTAGGAGCGTATTTGGGTTAGATCATACTAAAACACGTGAACATTTAGGAGATCTAGATATAATGGAAAATAAGATGGAAACTCCAAGCCCACAAGCCCTACCATCACTTGAGGAACACGCATCGCCTATAACTTACTCGGAAGAAGTAGCTATAGGAACCCCAATTGTAGAACCTTTGGAGCAAACGCCACTAGAGAATGTAGGTTTAGATGCTTGTTGTCATGACCTCTCTCTTAGTCTTAGGGAAGTTCCTAATTTTGATGAACCGGAGCCTCAACTAAAAACCTTACCCAATTTTCCGTCTTTAGATGTGAATCTTGGAATTGAATTAGGCCCCAATCCACCCATCAAAATAGATAGTCCGGGTAGTTGCTTGATAAAGGTGGTAGATTCTAGGCCATGTAGAGTGGAAGCTAATATAGGAGTAACCCATGACCTTACACACTTATATCACCCATTCATGGTTGATAACAAGAAACATTATGGGTTTAAACCGGGTTTGTTAGGTCAAGATGAATCCTTAACTAAGAATCTTTTGAAGTTGATAGAAGATGATCCATTTTTAGGAGAGAGATTTGATTCACCCGCTACACCAATAGACTTAGGTAAGGTTATAATGAATGGAGCACACTCCTTTGAGCATATAAATCACCCGTCACCCTCTCCTCATGTAGCAAATTTCCACCCTAAGGGTGTGTATCGCTACTATCACCCGCATTTAAACTTAAGTGTAGGGAAAACCTCCCCTTTATCCGTTAAATAAGGGTAGAGTCAGGCTCGTGACTCGAACAATAACAAGCGCTTCTTGGGAGGCAACCCATGTGTATTTGTTTGTCTTTTTTATTTGTGTGTAGTATATCTTTTAGTGATTGTTTATTCTCATGTTTAAATTTGTAAAAATGCTTTATTTTGTCTTTAATCTCGTCTTAATTGCATATAAAGGTATTTTACATAAAGGATAAGTGTAGGGAGGATTACACACGTTTTCAAAAGAAACGTAAACATGAGAAAAGCAATTCATTAAAAGATATATATGTGTGTTTGTTCGAGACAAATGCTTGTATCGAGTCATAATGGATGTTTTGCAGAAATTTTTCCAGATTCTAAAGATGTAAATTTTCCAGAATTTTTTCCAGAAAATCGCAGACCAGTTTTTGTCAGGATAACCTGACGGCGTCAGGGTCGCAACCTGACGACGTCAGGAAGGAGTAAAAACAACAGATTACTTTTTTCTCGTTTTCTGAGCTACTTATAAATTTCTGAGCTACTTTTTTCTCAAATTTTTCAGTTTTAGTGTGTAGTCTTTTGGAGTAAAAACCTAAACCGAACCAAGGCTGTCTTGTACAGTATTTTAGGGTTCCAAACCCTATCTTACATCAAGATAAGTGTTTTACTTCATTAATCCAATTACGTCTTTGATTATTTGTGTGTATGCTTGCATGTTCTCCATGTCCGGCTAATTTACTTGTGTGTTTGCTTAGGGAATATGAAACTTAATTATTAAATATTGATTGGTTGTCTCTTATCTTAATTGATTAATGATCTAGTAATGCGATAGGTCATTCGTTGTGTAATTAATGCTTGATTAATTTTTGTGAACCTTAGGCTATAGCACCTAGAGCGGTTGTAGGCTAAACCATCCAAAGAGGCCTTAGAGTTAGAGTTTATATTCCCTAGTGGGTTTTGTAGACGAGACCCTTTGGTAAGTTCAAAGAGTTAGGGATAAACGCATACCCTACAACTTTAGACACACAACGCGATTAAGAATAAGGACGTGACAATTAAACCATCAATAGGAGATAATTAAGGAGTAATAAAACCTAAGTGAACACATCTTTAAACTATCATACGAACACACAATAATTAGACATATACTACCCCTTAGATTAGATAATTAGAGAATTAGAGTAATCGGTAGAAATACCAACCCCCAAATCCAAACCCCGAGATTCGTACCTTTCCATTTCCTAAAAAAACATAAAAAAAGATAAAAAAATAATCTTCCTCAACCCCCAACCTTAGCGTAGTAACTTCTCACTAGCATTCCTATTCCCCTAGAGAACGATATCAATACCCGTGGCTTACCCTAATACTACACTACAACGATTAGGTTCACTGCCTAGGGTGTTATAAAAATTGCTCGAAGAAAAGGAAGTTCCTTTGACCCCGAACGACGCGTGTAGCGTTATCAAGTGGTTATTGCAATACTAGCAGTGGATGCAGCAACACTGGCAGTGGTTGCCTGCACCACTTCCTTCTCCTTTTCTTCAACTACAGCCTTTAAAGAATCATCTATTACTACTTCTTTACCTTCCATGTCAGCCACCAAATAACCTTCACCCTTGTCTCCAGTATCCAAATCCTAATCTACTAATGCCTCCCCTGAATTTGTACTCTCGCTCCTCCCAAGTTTGGATGCATCCTCCAAACTTTGATTCCTAGAGGAGCTTGCTTTCTTTCCCATTTTCTTTACTTTCCTGAATGCAGTGACCCTTGGCCTTCTTAGTCTCTCCAAAATACTTACCCTGTGCTTCAACCTCCTGATTGTTTCAGCCTTAGTAGTTGTCAAATTTTGAAGACCAGTGATCTTTGACTCCATAGTTGTGAATCTATCCGTCAATTCAAGAATGAGTTTCATAGTATCCTCACCACTTCGACCAGTGTAACCTGATCCGAGAGGTGGATCATTAGACATGTCATCATGTAAAAAGTCATTGCATTGGACAACAATACCACATGATTTCTCTATTCGGTGGACGCCTTGCATCAAAGGTCAATCCAACCTTGCTTTCTCTTTCCATCTAGCACCTTTATTTAAAATTAGTACAAAAGGGACTTTGTACAACTCAAGTGAGGGGACGGGAGTAAAATTGTCTCTTGAACTTTATTTTGCCCTCGTTTTTCTAGTTTATTTTGAAAATTTATGCCATTTTAAAAATTTTGACATGTTTTTCTTAACCTAACTAGATTAGACCTTAGCCGAGCACATGCAACCCTTGATATTATATGGTAAGATTAGCCTTATCCGTTTCCCAATTTTTACCCCAAATCCACCAAATTATGAGTGTGCCGGTAGCTTGTAAACTTTAGAACTTGGTCTTTGCATCATTTCGAGACCATATACGAGGTATGTTGAGTTAGCTCGATGTATATGGACTTTTCAGTTTAAGAAGGCAGTATTATAGGATTATCACCCCAAATAGCCTACCATTGTGTGTCTATCGATTAGTCACCTCCACTTCTCGACCCCCATGTGAAACCCTTTTGTTGCACTCACCTTTAGTGCAAGATACCCCTAGATACACCCACCTGATCCATTCCTTTCATTTTGTTAACCCAATATATTGTTTCGATACACCCATACACCTTAGCCTACCTTGTAGTCTTTATTTGTAATTGGGAAGTCATCATTTGCCTAAGTTCAAGGTTCAAGTGGAAAGGTTCGGGAATCACGCTTTCGTCGATGACATATTCCTAAAAGATCATTAAAGACCCCCGAATACCCGTTGTTCATCTCAATTGGGGGGATGTTATGTTTATGTTTATGTAAATAAAAAATAATAATAATGATTCGGAAAAAAGATGATTCGAAAAGTTATTCTGTGTGATGTTATAAGCACTATGTTATGAGATTTATATAGATTTAGTATCGAGGAGGCCACCTCGGTCACATTTGAAGATTTAAGTTGAAGAATAAGGTAGTGTGCCCATCTTGACGTCCTATAATGACAAATCTACCTAGTACATCATGATCCGGTTTCTTGACTTCGAAGCTTGAATTTTGAGCGGATGATAAGTGATGATGACTTGGTTATAGATTTAAACTACCTAATTGATATTTATTTTACACCATTTATAGATCCCATGTCTTATCCTACCCTTTAGTCATGAAGCGTGTCTAGGTGATGCAGCGAGCAATCTTTGGTGTCTTGGCCATGGATTTGGTCATGTGCTATTGGTTTTGTCCACTTCGCCGTGACATATTAGTAATGACGAGTCACCCTTAATCTTTGTCGTGTCTACCCATATTGCCTTCAAAAATTGTTTAGCCCTTAATTCTAGTGGTGGAGATTTGTGTAACCGCCAAGCTTATAATAGAATACATGCTATGACTGTGTGATTGAGTGATCACCCTGAAATTGACACTTAGAATAGTTGAGAGATTTGAGTGTTTCATTCCCATTTCGTGAGGTGTTCGGCTTTGTTTATTCTAGCATAAGAGATTTGTAAATTTATATTTTCCAGGTAATGTGAGATATCTTTTTAGGAATCTATCTAATAAGGTCTACTTGAGGGTAAGTAGAGTTCAAGTGGGGGGATATTGATAACATCAAATTATCCTGAATATTAAGTGTCAATTTCCCTCGATAATGCTTGTAATTTATATCATTTATATGGATTTACGCTTGTTTTCCATCTTATTCCACTTTCAGGAAAATTACGAGCATTGGAGCTAAAGAGACGTGGAATTGGAGAAGTATAGTGAAGATTTATCATAGTATGCTCAGTTTGAAGAAGTTACGGCGTAACTCCATTCTCTCAATTACGCCATAACTAATGCGTGGCTCAGAAAACAAACTTATCAGAAGATTACGGCGTAACTCTCCCAAAAGATTACGACGTAACCATATTAGGTCAAATGAGATTCTGCGTCGCTGATAATTACGCCGTAACTCATGCATAAACTACGGCGTAACCATGATTTATTGAAGATACGGCGTAACTCCATCCTAAGGTTACGCCGTAACAAGCATTTCTAGTGCAAATTACAAAGATTTACATGTTACGGCATAACTATTTTATTAGTTACGCCGTAACCCAGATCTGGCCTATAAATACCACACGATTTCCAGCATTTCAAAGCATCCCATTTCACACACAACAATCAAAGAACGTGGGAAGAAGCCAAGGGCAGATCCAGAGGAGCATGCGGAGCTATCTCCAAGGGAGAAATCACTCCCCTATGATAAGCATTAGTGTTGGGTTTATTGATTTGATGATACAAAACAATAAAGAATGAAACATCAAGGGCTTACTGTGACAAGAAGGAAATCTACAAAAAGATGGAGGGACTTGTTTGCCAAAGAAGATTTACTTATTAGTCCTCTAGTATATAAAGAGGACATGGGGTGTAGGTTTTACAATTAAGTCTTCCATAATGTAGTCATTAAAGGGGTGTGTGTGTGTCCTAGGCGTATAATCTTGTAAACGCCTAGGAAAGTAGTTTAGTTAACCCCCAAGATCTAAGGTGTCTTAGATCCCTGTTACATTTAGGTAGCATGTTATTATTCTGATCAAATAATCATTGGTGGTGATTGTGAATGAAACCTTGTGTCAATAATAATGATGTTTTGATTTATTCCGCTGTGCATCTTATTGTTATCATTGTTATTGTTTAACCCTAGATGCTCAAAACGATCTCAAAGAGTCTATCAAACTCAACAGTTGGTATCAGAGCATGGGGAACTCGTTACCTAGGGATTCACAAGGTTTCTTGGCGAAAAAGAATGAAGAAAATCGAGGTTATACAAAATTCGCAACTTTCTGCAGCACTGTTTTAAAAACGAGATAACTTTTTCGTTAACCGTTGGATCGTGACGAAATTTTTGTTGGATGTTATCTATATACCCATCTAGCTTTCCACTGGAGGGATCGTCATTCTGAGCTTTATGTGAAAGTTACAGGCTATCGAAGTTTGCTGCAGAGAGGTTTGAATATTCGAATTTTTAGGGTTTTGAAGGTTTGATCTTTGTGATTTTCTTATTCTTATGGTTTATTCAAACATGAAAATCAGTTTACATTCATACCCTAATCGTGTGTGCTAAAGAAACAGCTTTGAAGGGTGTCGATCAGGTTTTAGGGTTTCAAATAAATCCCTAACACATTCTGGTTTCTTTGAAATTTGGTTGTTATTTGTTGAGTTGCTGCTGACATTATTGGACGAATAAGAGAAAAAGGTAGAGAGGTACTAAAGTATTAATGTTGCTAGCTATCTGTTGTGGGACTGAATGTTACGATGATGAGTTAAGTTAGGGTTTTTCTCACAAATCGAGTGGTACTGTTGTTCGTCCTTTTCCCCTAGTACTCCTCATGGTTTGGCAGCTCAGGTACTGCTTGTGGTCCTGGTTTAGAATCGTTTCCAATAAGTACTGTTGGCCGTTACAAGTTTAACACTGCTACAGCTATCTCATTCCACTACTAGTTATAATTTACCACCGTTAGTTTCTATTTTGGTTACTGTTAATACAAATAAGCCGTAAAAATGTTTATTTATATTTTACGATCTTCTAATGTTTTGTCGATAACAAACGTAAAATCATTTTAACGAAACAAATAAAATATGTAAATGGTTTGAGCCAATAGTTTTCTAACACACTTACGTTTTCACATAAAACACTAAAACAAGTATAAGTGATTTTATGACTTAATAATATATATGTACAACAACTAGTATTTACATATTGGGAAAATATATACATAACTAGTATATATTATAATGGGTAATATAAATGAGTAGAAACTTAAGCACTTGACCCATTGAACAAATACATTGAATGTAGTTGGGTATAATCCAAAGTGCATGACCCATAACCCATTGCATGACATCATGCTTAAGTCATATATGGACTAGATGCATTGCATCTTATGGATACATTGTATCTACTTGGATACCCATGATCCATAACCATGACCCATGGTTTTAATCCATAACCCATGGTTTTAACCTATGAACCATGGACTAGATACATTGTATCTTGTAGATACATTGAATCTACTTATGACCCATAACCCATGACCCATGGGTAAAAGGGAGCGTCCCACGGATACCCAATAATACACTGGACGGATCCCCAAGTGAGGGATCCATGGGATTCGTGGAACATTAGCTATTTTCTCTCTATAAATAGTGAGCCATTTCTTTATTTTTTCTTACCCCTTTCTCACATACTTTCTATTTGAGTTAAAAACTCTCTAACCCCAGATCCAAGTGATCTATGTATGTAGTTTTGTTTTTGTGTGATCTCCTAGGTTCCTCTTAAAGGCGAGATCACCACCTTTGAAGTCAAGCAAGCTCAAGTCCATGAGTTGCCATGCTTCCTTATCATCAAGACTACTGAAGTTATCTTGTTGATAGTTCTTTTTCTAAGAAGTGTAGTATTGAAGACATTAGTGAAAGATGTCTCAAGTGTCAAGACGAAGATATTAGTGAAGGGTGTCGATCGTCCATATTGTAGGCATTAGTGAAGGGTGCCTAGAAGTCGAGTCACAAGACATTAGTGAAGAGTGTCTTGTAGATCTAGTCAAAAGCATTAGTGAAAGGTGCCTAAGATGTACATTCGATATGGTGTGATTCGATGTACAAGATAGATTAGTATTGGGTCAAAGGATATTGGTATCCTTGTTGATATTATAAGGAGTAGATCTCCTTTGGGTTTAGGTGATTGGTGTAGTGTTGGATAGTAGTTCCTCCATTGTAATGGAACTCGGTATCTAGCCTAATACCGGATAAAGGGTAGGCGACGTTGTGATATGATTGGTTCTCCTTGGTGTGAAAGAACCTGGTGGTTAGCCTAGTACCGAATAAAGGGTAGGCAATGTTGTGTTTGGATTGGTTCACCTTGGTGTGAAAGAACCCGGTGGTTAGCCTAGTACTGGAAAAAGAGTAGGCAACATTGTGAAGGCTTCTCCGCCATAAGGAGTTGGTGTCGTGTAGTGATTATGAACTCTCGAGTAGGTGAATCGGGGAGTGGAGTAGGGCAAGGAAGGTGTCCTTGTAGCCGAACCACTATAAAGGCTTGCGTCGTGGTTTTGTGTTTCTTACTCTTTACCTTTGCATTACATATTTCCATTTCTATCTATCAACATCCAACAAACACATTTGAATAGATTGACATAAGTCGATCTAAATAGTTTAAAACGAAGTTTTAATCGGTAAAACTATTCAACCCCCCCTTCTAGTTTTCCACAATTGGCATTAAAGCTTCATTACTAAGTCTTATAAAGTATATTGTACTTTTAATATTTGATACGATCCGTGTATGTTTTAAAACTACAATGAAGGGAATTTCTTAAAATAAAAAGTCATGTTTTTAGAAATCATCATTCTTTAAATGTTGGATAGTGATAGATCATTCTAACACTTTCTTTTGAGAAATCTACATAGCAAAGGATGTGGGCATCTTAGAAGATCATGAAGTGTTTCACGTCTATGGTTTCTAAAACCATAAAAAGGGAATATAGCAAATGTATGTTTTCTTAGTTACAATTATTAGTCAAAGACGTACTAAATTGCTTTTGGATAAAATGGTGATATATGCTTCTAATGAGCATAATATGAAAAGTGTTTTAGTGATTTTTTCTTTGAAGTTTTGTGTTTGATATATGTTCATTCAAGCTTGAATAAAGATTGGAATGGGTAATATGACCTCACTAAAAAGTCTACAAAGGTTAAACCTTTTCGTCAGGTCAAAATATGTATTTTTGTGAATCTGTGTCAGATCCACGGATCCCTTTTTGGAAGGGATCCGTCGGATCCCTGCAACAGAGGGCAACTTTTGGTTAAATTTCAAAAATTCATAACTAATTAACCGTAAGTCCTTAGAAGTTGTGCTACATATCGTTTTAAAGGTATTTGAGTCTACTTTCATATAAAAATGATTTCATAAACTGATTCTAAAGAAAAATTTACATAATCACTGATTTATAATAGAAAGTCATTTTTCGGTCATAACTTTTGCACAAACTTTTGATCCAATTGGAGACGGATGTTTTCGTCTTTGAATAACAATGTGTCTTCTTTTGAAATTAAGTTTTTGATCATATCTATAAATATAACAGAAACTAATCAAGCTTGGTATACATGCTTATATATAACACAAAGCGATGAAAAGAACTTTCGTTTGCTATGCTAAATGATTAATTGACTTACCTTGCATTACTTGATTATTTGCTTATCTCTAATAGTTTTTATGTTTATAACATATGTGGTTTCCTCTCCTTTCTATGTCATTCTCTTATTTGTCGATTTAGTAAAATTTTACTAATCAATGAGCTATTTGAAAGAGTGTTTGGGATAACATCTAGGTGTATCGAAAATGTTAGTTTAAATACTTAGATAAGTCATATAAAGTTGGAAAATGTTTAAAACATGTAACGTTCTAAATGACTTCTTGTTGAGTTTGTCATGTTTACAACATAAATGTTCTATGTGCTTATATGAATTCTTGATTTCACATTTTCTTGTGTCGTTTTCTAAAAACAACAAGAATGTACATCAGATCATAACCTACACTTGTGTTGATGATGTACTCTTCCGATTTTCTTTTCATGATCACTTTCCAAACTTCATAGTAGGATTGACAACTTGATTATTTCATCCGATATACTCAAGTAAAGTATTTTGCAACGTAAATATGATTGGTCATATCCAAAAATCCAAACTCGTGCTTTCCAACAACATATGTTAAACTAGTTTGTCCAACCATTTTTGTTCACCATATGGACAACTTTAAATTTTTATATTTAAACATAGCACCTTCGTCACCTTAGTTGTTTTAGGCATAATATTAATAAAAACGAAGCAAAGTATCATCATTGTTACTCTTCGATAGGCCATTGTAGGAATATAAATTTTCCTAACTTGAGAATGAATACTGGAGAACTTATTGCACTAGAAACTCAATTTGACCTAACGGTTGAATTACTTCCTTGATAGAAGTTGGGTATGTGGAATCACCCGTAAAAATGGTCGTGTTTAGCCATAATTGAGCACCGCTAGTAATAGTCTCATATTCACTCTCTCACTTGAGAAATCTATACTCCTATGTTTTCCCAAAGTAAGTTTACAATGGAAATACTTTGCGTTGTCTTAGGAATACTAATCAAACAATTGATTTTTATTTTGGTTATTCACAACCACTTTCCTCATCAAGCGATTATCTTGCTTTGATCGAAAAGAGCTACATGACTTCATGGATGAAGTTCATTGTATGCTAATCACCATCCGTAATGACTATACATAGCTCATTGCTTCCGTTGACCAAAAAACTACTCCACCTTCCGGATGAAGTATAGGATTTTCTTGAACTAGCACCTAACTACTCTATTGTCTTGAATACTAGCAATTCTCTTTTCTTTCTTGACATATACCTTGCACACCATTGTTAATACAAACGATTTACTAATCTAGATCATAAACATGTTTTGAGCTTCTTGAATAGTGCTTGTCAAATTTGATAAACCTATGTGTTATTTGTAAGCTCGATCTCATGTAATTGCTTATGTGCTACTCTTACATGCTCTCATTGCTATGCTAGACTTGTATACATATATGCTTGATGTAGAGATCATTGGTTTCGAAATTCAATATCTAGAGCAAAATATTGCACACTCTCTGTTAAGAAAAACTGCCTCAGATGCCGGATCCCTAGTTTGTAACTAGCCGGATCCCTCAAGTGAAGGAACCATGGGATCCGGGCAAACAGAAATGCAGTTGCAATCTTTATACTTCAAACCATTCCGTTAGATCACTTCACACTAGCTAAACATAGTGCCTTAGGACCAATTAAGTCCTTCTCCAGCTGAGTAAAGTTTCATACTCACTCATAACTCAATTAGATCACACTCAAGCCGTTTTTCGATCTATTGTTTCATCAAAACTCATTACTCTTCCGCTATAATGCTCACACATCATTCCTCACATGATTATACATCTAACTTTAGAAATCGTTCAATTTTAGCAAATTGACTTTAGTCATCTTTATCTCAAAATGGGCCAAAATTCTAGCTTTTCATAACCTTTAAGATATCTTCCTAAATGTTATCTTAAGTTACTATCTGGTCTCTAGGACCATTTAGCTCCATTTGACACTCTCAAGTTTTAGTGTCATCTTTGTTCATTCATTGGTTCTCATAAAAGTTCCAACTTCTTCCATAAAAGGCAATCATTAGCTATATCACTCATTGCCCTTGAACACTTAAGTATCATTTCACTTAAGACACTTAGAAGGACTGAAATACTCAAAAAGGTATAGGAATTAGACCTTACGAACATCATTTTTACCCTTTCCTAGCTGCTGAGAGCCGGATCCCTAGGATTAGCCTAGACGGATCCCTCGTTGGAGGGAACCGTGGGATCCGGGTGACAGATTTATGTCAACTCTAGCTAAAACAGTTATTTCAAGCTCATCTTGCTAACTTGAACACTTCATCTCAACTTAATTAAGCTCCTAGATCAGTTTAACTCTGAAGTTGACTCTTGTGCATGCTAATCATCACATTCCAAGGAATCTTAGTGGCTTAAGTCTTGAACACACTTGCCAAATCCCTTGATTTATAAACCACATTGTTAGGACTCCTAAGGTCATCATCTTAATCCTAATTTTCAGCACTTAGAAACCTTTACAAACCTCCTTGAATCATCTCATGATGTGAAAAGCTCCTAGTGGTAACTCATCCACCAAAAGACCACCCATGAAAATTGCTCGTGTTGTACACGAAATTTCCTCAACCGAATCATCCCCGGTTAAATCCACAAATGCTAGGACTTCTTCTCCCACCTCAACAAACCCAATCAACAATTTCCAAGAGAACTGTAAGAATTAGCATTAGATCTTTTGAGCTAGAAAAGGGTTCATCAAGCTCTAAACCAAACGTATCTAGTTCTAGCAAACCATCTAAGCCTTCATTCCTAGAGCATGGAATACACCACCGAGAACTTCCCATTCACCCAAATCTCTATTCATTAGAGCATTCACCACTGAGAACTTCCCATTCACCAACTTTCTCGTTAAATAGGGAACCACCTACATCACCAACTAGTCCATCATTGGAAACAAGGAACCACCAAGAACTTGACCATATGGAGGAATTTCCATTACCACCACCCTCATACTTAGTAGAACCTTATCCTACATTACTCAATGTAACCCCACCATCATTTGTAGAGCCTCCTCAAAACATCCAATCTCCTCCGGTTCCTAATCAAGATAATAATTGCTCTAATTGTCTAATCACCCAAGGACTTGTTCAAGAAGTACGAAATGAGTTGCATTTCATGTTTAATCATCTTCTTGAAATATTGGACCAAATCAACAAGTCTACTCATCCCTAGACTCAAGCACATTGTTGCTTCTTAAGTTTTGGTCACTTATTAGTATTAGTAGAATATGTATTATATGGCTAAATCATTCTCTTAGTCTTTAGAGATTTGTTGATCATCTCTTATGTTTTATTGAATGATAGTTTATTTCCCATATTGCTTTCAGTATATGTTTGTTGGTTGAATACATATCTCATTTTGATGTTAACATTATTTGTTACATCACCATTGTTGAATTGTGTTATCAGATAGACGGATCCCTGATACTTTGCCTAGACGGATCCCTCCAAGGAGGGAACCATGGGATCCATGCAATAGAAGACCAGTTTTCTACGAACTTGAGTCTCATTTGTAGGAAATTATGCATTATATACTTGTTTTTCTAACTTTTATTTTGTAGATTTTCAAAATACACATGGAGACTTTGACACCCTAAGCTGGGGGGGAGCTTTGTGTCAAAGCAATACATTGCAAAATCATTTTGCAATATAATTCTCATTAGGATTACATTTCTTAACGTCCCTTTGCAAAGTTGCAATCATCAAGGGGGAGCATTATCGTCACAAAGATGAAACCATTTGCAAACATAATTGCAATGCATTAGCTTAGTAGTTTTTCCTTACTTGACGCCCTCACAAAGGGATGGACTCATCAAGGGGGAGGTAAGACGAGAACTCTTCTCATCACTTGCTCTCTATTTTTTTTTTCTTATTACATGTTTTTCTTAAAAACAATGTGTTAGTTTATTTTCGAAGCTCTTTTTGTTTTGACAAAAAGGGGGAGAAGAAAGTAAAAACTACAAATTCAAACTTTTACGAATTTTAGTTTTTCCTTAAAATAATTTTATGTTTTGTCATCAACAAGAAGGGGGAGATTGTTAATACAAATAAGCCGTAAAAACGTTTATTTATATTTTACGATCTTCTAATGTTTTGTCGATAACAAACGTAAAATCATTTTAACGAAACAAATAAAATACGTAAATGGTTTGAACCAATAGTTTTCTAACACACTTATGTTTTCACATAAAACAGTAAAACAAGTATAAGTGATTTTATGACTTAATAATATATATGTACAACAACTGGTGTTTACATATTGGGCAAATATATACATAACTAGTATTTATTATAATGGGTAATATAAATGGGTAGAAACTTAAGCACTTGACCCATTGACTAAATACATTGAATGTAGTTGGGTATAATCTAAAGTCGATGACTCATAACCCATTGCATGACATCATGCTTAAGTCATATATGGACTAGATGCATTGCATCTTATGGATACATTGTATCTACTTGGATACCCATGATCCATAACCATGACCCATGGTTTTAATCCATAACCCATGGTTTTAACCAATGAACCATGGACTAGATACATTGTATCTTGTAGATACATTAAATCTACTTATGACCCATAACCCATGACCCATGGGCAAAAGGGAGCATCCCACGGATCCCCGTTAATACACTGGACGGATCCCTCAAGTGAGGGATCCGTGGGATCCGTGGAATAGTAGCTATTTTCTCTCTATAAATAGTGAGCCATTTCTTCATTTTTTCCTTACCCCTTTCTCACATACTTTCTCTTTGAGTTAAAAACTCTCTAACCCCAGATCCAAGTGATCTATGTATGTAGTTTTGTTTTTATGTGATCTTCTAGGTTCCTCTTAAAGGCGTGATCACCAGCTTTGAAGTCAAGCAAGCTCAAGTCCATGAGTTTCCATGCTTCCTCATCATCAAGACTACTGAAGTTATCTTGTTGATGGTTCTTTTTCTAAGAAGTGTAGTGTTGAAGACATTAGTGAAAGATGTCTCAAGACGAAGATATTAGTGAAGGGTGTCGATCGTCCCTATTGTAGGCATTAGTGAAGGGTACCTAGAAGTCGAGTCACAAGACATTAGTGAAGAGTGTCTTGTAGATCTAGTCAAAGGCATTAGTGAAAGGTGCCTAAGATGTACATTCGATATGGTGTGATTCGATGTACAAGATAGATTAGTATTGGGTCAAAGGATATTGGTATCCTTGTTGATATTATAAAGAGTAGATCTCCTTTGGGGTTAGGTGATTGGTGTAGTGTTGGGTAGTAGTTCCTCCATTGTAATGGAACTCGATATCTAGCCTAGTACCGGATAAAGGGTAGGCGACGTTGTGATAGGATTGGTTCTCCTTGGTGTGAAAGAACCCGGTGGTTAGCCTAATACCGAATAAAGGGTAGGCAATGTTGTGTTAGGATTGGTTCACCTTGGTGTGAAAGAACCCGGTGGTTAGCCTAGTACCGGAAAAAGAGTAGGCGACGTTGTGAAGGCTTCTCTGCCATAAGGAGTTGGTGTCGTGTAGTGGTTACGAACTCTCGAGTATGTGACTCGGGGAGTGGAGTAGGGCAAGGAAGGTGTCCTTGTAGCCGAACCACTATAAACACTTGCGTCGTGGTTTTGTGTTTCTTACTCTTTACCTTTGCATTACATATTTCCATATATATCTATCAACATCCAACAAACACGAATAGATTGACATAAGTCGATCTAAATAGTTTAAAACGAAGTTTTAATCGGTAAAACTATTCAACCCCCCTTCTAGTTTTCCACAGTTACCACTGCTATCATGTTTTGTATCCACTGCTACAAGGCTTGTTACCACTGCTAGCATATTCACAACCACTGCCAGAGTATTCGGTTCCACTGCTCGTGTTAATCATTACAAATGCTATGTTTCTTTGATTACTACTGCTTCCTTCTATGTTGTACGTTTGAACTTGTGCTGCTGTGTGTAACAGAGAAAGACAAAGGAGGTGGTACTTTCATGTAAAGTTGATCATATTGGTTCCTCGTACCAATTTATATCTAGTAGTGGGACGGTGGTTAGTGGACCACAAAGCTTCGATTGCTTCCTGTTGAGAGATACTTTGGAGGTCGGTATGTTTCTTTTATTTTCTATCAATACATTATCAACTTCAGAATTTTATTCCTTATCACGAGAAGGTTAGAGGGCATGAGATTTAATTATTGCATGATCTTCTACACTTGGGTTTATAAAAGAGAGCACAAATGTAAGGGATAATACTAGCAGTGATCGCATGGTTAGTACTGCTCATTCATTCAAGATGCGATTGGTTGAAGCTCTGTGGATTGGACGGTGGTAAATTTAATGATAAAAACAACATCATTGGACGGTGCCTTGATATCAATTTGTGCATGATGTGATTTTATGCTACAAAACGATTGTTTAATAGTGCTACTTGGTTTTCTTTACACGTCTGTTTAGTACAAGTATTGGCTTTTATTAGTTTTGGTCAAGTGATGGAGAAAGCAGTTTGTACTATTAGCTTTATTTGAGGAATTTGTTTCTACTGCTAGATTCAATCAATATCGGATGATACATATTTTTGGTTCTCGGATAAGCTTGGTGTTTGATTTTTGACGACACACACATGTTTATTTGGTCCACACACACAAGGAGATTGGAATTTGTTCGTAAAAGTGTTAAAAAGCTCGGTTTGGAGATTCATTGAAGAATTGATTACGAAGAGGATTGTTTATCACTTATTTGAAGGTGAAGTGGGGTTTCTTGGATGCGTGTTCTTATTATATTTTTAAACGGCGGAATTGTTTAAAATTAACTTGTTCGTGCTTCAATGATTGTGACGAAGAATTGACATAACACTTAAAGGAGTGACGTTATTGTGCTCAGTGATTATCGTCAAGAGATTGCGGTCTCCCTATACATTGGTTGGTATACGTTCAGAGTCATATGGAGAAACAAGACATAAGACACAAGTTTGGGTTATTCTACTTCTTCATCAAATTCGTTATATTTGGTTTTCTTCACAAGTAATCATTACATAGAGCTTACAGATTTGAAAAATCACTTGATGTTCATGCACCACTCAAGGGGAAGTTTCTACTGCTTACATTTCCTATTTGTTGATAACAAAAAGGGGAAGAGATGTTGGAGTGGCGTGGCATGGATTAAGGGGAAGACAAAGGAAGACAAGAGTGTTTCATTGATGGTGAGATTTAATTATCTCAACTTCTGCTACTTCATCTAGGGAAGTTCGTACAAGAATCGTGTTTGTTTTGTCATCATCAAATAGGGGAAGATTGTTGGGTTTATTGATTTGATGATACAAAACAATAAAGAATGAAACATCAAGGGCTTAATATGACAAGAAGGAAATCTACAAAAAGATGGAGGGACTTGTTTGCAAAAGAAGATTTACTTATTAGTCCTTCGTAGAGATTTGTAAACCCTAATCCTCTAGTATATAAAGAGGACATGGGGTGTAGGTTTTACAATTAAGTCTTCCATAATGTAGTCATTAAAGGGGTGTGTGTGTGTGTCCTAGGCGTATAATCTTGTAAACGCCTAGGAAAGTAGTTTAGTTAACCCCCAAGATCTGAGGTGTCTTATCCCTGTTACATTTAGGTAGCAGGTTATTATTCTGATCAAATAATAATTGATGGTGATTGTGAATGAAACCTTGTGTCAATAATAATGTTGTTTTGATTTATTATGTTGTGCATCTTATTGTTATCATTGTTATTGTTTAACCCTAGAAGCTCAAAACGATCTCAATGAGTCTATCAAACTCAACAATTAGCTTTTTTATCTTTTCTTTACTTTCGATTCATGTATTTCGTAACATTAAACATTGAATTAATTTGTATGGTTAATATGAGTGGCTAAGCACCTTCAGGTGCTGGCCTAGTTATGATTCCTTAATTGTTTTGTTTGCGTTTACATTACTTCCGTATAATTATTTCTAATTGTATGCCTGCATAATTTATTGGTAGCTACCCTTGTTTCGGTAGTTTTGAATGGCGATAGAGGCTAGTTGCCTAGGAGATATGACCAGCTGATCCTAGGTGAGTAGACTGAGACCGGAAAGGTAAGATATGACCAACTGACGACCCTTTCTACTTGTGCGATTTGACCAACTGATCACCTACCGTTTGGATGAACTTAAGAATTAGGGGGTGAGTGTCTAAGATGCTAGCTCTCGGGCATTCACTATTATAAGTCTAGCATGTAGCGGAACTTAATGACTCGACTTAGGGGACCAGGAACAACTGGACTTATGAGGGGACACCTGACTTCTCCAGTGGTGGCATCTTTGCTGATAGGTTAGGGCGAACTGACCAAATGTTGTCCTCTCGACTTTGACCCCACCTGAAGTAATTGGAAGTAATTAGACGTAGACATTACTAGCTAGGATGAGTAACTAGGTTAGCACCACTCTTCTCTATTGATCACAACCCTCGCCTTTCTTTGCCTTTATTTTCTTTTATTTGCTTTAGTAGTTTATTAGTTAAATCGATATCAAAACCATCTTAAAATCTATGACACCTAGACTTAGTATTAATCCAACACACATAGCTCTTGGGACGACCTCGGTTTTACCGAATACTACACTAAACACGACCGGGTACATTGCCCGTTAGTGCATTAGGGTAGACCATAGGTATAACGAGACATTTGAAATATTAAAACCTTGTCAGTAAAACATGCATCAAGTTTTTGGCGCCGCTGCCGGGGAGTTATATTAGGATTTTTAATAAGTCTTTAGTTTTACTCTGATATTACGTCTCTCACCATGAATGATTATCTCACCACATCTAAAAGTAAACAGGGAATCACTGTTCCAGCTCTTGAAGAAAATGTAATATTCGAATTCTGGGGGCTATGTCTAGAAGAACTAAAAAGATGCTGCTTTTATGGAAACAAGGATGAAGAAGCACACGAGCACATCACAAAATTTTGTGAGATCGCCGATTTGTTCCACGCACCTGGGGTCTCCAGAGACCATGTTATGATGAGAGCATTTCCTTTTACCCTTAAGGGAAGAGCTAGAGATTGGTTGAAGAAACTACCATCTGGATCTATCACAACATGGAGTGCATTTAAAAAAGCCTTTTTTAAGGAATACCGAACCCCTGCAAAAATTCTCCAGCAAGTTGATGAAATTAGGAGGTTCAGCCAATTCAATGATGAACCGCTGTTTACAACTTGGGAAAGATTAAATGAAGCCATCCTCAAGTGCCCTGAGCATAAACTCAACAAGCATGAGCAACTGAAAATATTTTACAATGGGTTGAATATCAAAACTCGGCAATTTTTAGACTCAAAAGAACCTATCCCCTTAATGACTGCTGATAAATGATGGACAAGAGTTGAAGAAGTGGCTCTCCACTCTTCGACTTGGAATGAAGATTGGAATGAAGATTGGAATGAAGACTCAATCGAGCTACAATTGGTAATCAATAATTTGGAGGAATTTGAAGTAGATATGCAATACCTTACTGAAGAAGTAAAAAATGGTTAAACACAAGTTCGATAAACCTATTGATGGAAGAGTAACGGATCTCAAAAAGGCTGTGAAAAAGCTTGTTAAGGAATCCAGCAGAAAGCAAGAAGAAAGCGAAAAATTGGTATGGAATATCAAGCGAGATTACGACCATTTGCTAAGAACTCAAGCATCTGCTATAAGAAGACTAGAAAATCAAGTCGGAAAGCTCGCAGAATCTGTCAGAATGAGAGATGAAGGGGAACTACCTAGCACAACTGAACCAAATCCTCGAGATCTAGATCATGCTATTACAAGCAGAAGTGGATTAAACTATAAGGAACCAGCCTACCCTTCAAGCTCGAATGATCAGAATGAAGATATACCTCAAAACAACAACAAGGAAACCGAAGGCGCTCAACCAACTGTGGAAAAAGTTCATCCCTACGTTCCTCCAATACCATTTCCGGGAAGAATTAAAAAGGAACAAGAACGAGCGTTATTTCCGAAATTCATGAAAAAATTACAACAACTCAGCATTAATATTCCTCTCGTTGAAGCCCTTGAGCAAATGCCCAAATATGCTAAATTCATGAATGATCTCCTAACCCATAGAAGACTTTCTGATCGGACGCAAATTGCTTTGAATCAAAGGTGTTTTGCCGCCCTACTAAAAGACATGCCTCTCAAAGAAGAAGATCCAAGGAGCTTTACCCTACCTTGCACCATCGGGGGTATTATGTTCGACAAGGCCCTTGCCGATCTTGAGGAAAGCATAAGTCTTATGCCATTCTCACTCTATTCACGCCTGGAATTAGGGGACCTGAAACCAACTAGAATGTGCATTGAGCTAGCTAATAAAACAACTCAATATCCTAAAGGAATCGCTGAAAATGCCCTTGTCATGATTGATAAATTTGTCTTCCCGGTCGACTTCGTAGTCCTTGAAATGGAAGAAGATGATGTCCCAATTTTACTTGGGAGACCCTTTCTTGCCACCGCACATGCTATGATTAATGTCTTTAACAAGAAGATTTCATTGGAAACTGGAAAAAATAAGATTACATTCGATCTTGAAAAATCAATGAGATATGCTTCTTTCACTGACGACAACCTTGACGATCTCGACCTTATCGAAGCTAATGCTCAGAAACATGCTCAGGAATGCTTTCTACCTAACCCTTTGAAATCATTGATATTTGAAGATAATGATGGCATATCTAGCGACGGAGAAGGTGAATGGAAAGAACACGATGTGGACAACCAAACACTATGTTCAGCAAACACCCTAGAAGAAGCTAATACTACCCCCAAACTCAAGGAGCTCCCTCCTCATTTAGAATATGCATTCATTAATGAGGACCCTAATTTTCCTTTAGTGATTTTGTTGGAATCACTCCTAAACCTAAATCAAGTGTTAGTGATTCATATGTAATAGTTAGCTTAATTATGGCCTTTATGTTTGTTATTAGCCTTAAGCTTATGTAGAAGGCCCATGAGCTTAGGCCCATGTCCATTAAGGAAAGGAAGGGAGTGGGAGTGATGCCCTAGATCTCCTTCCTATAAATACTCTTGTATAACCCTCACTTGAGGGTTGGTTGTTCAATTCATTCTCTCATTCACATCTCTACGCATAACCGGTTTAGTATTACGTGTGTGTGTGTTTGAATATTGTTCATCCGATCACTCTCTTCCTCTCTATCTCTTCTCTTGATGCTTGTGTTGTAAAACTAGTGACCTAACAGTGGTATCAGAGACAAATAGTTGGGTGAATCGTTATTGTTTTTGAAGTGGGCTTTTGGTCCTACGCGTAAAACAACGGTTCGAACTTTGGCTCGCTTAAAAACTGATTTTTTACACTTTTTAATCCAAGATTCTTGTACTTTCAACGTTTTAAGGTGTTAAAATAACTGTTTTTGGCAAAAAGTTTCAAACTTTACGCGTGGATCATCGTTTTTAAGCTAGTTTTTGTACGAGGGTTTCGTTCTACGCGTAACCGTTTTAGACACTTTGGATCATCAAATTTCACACTTTTGTGTTATTTTGGTGATATTGAAGCTCTTTCATCACAAAAATCTGGTTTAGAAACATCTTTGGGCAAAAGTCATTTTTACGAGTAACTCTACGCGTATCAAAACCCTAAACTTACGCGTAACTTATTCCTTGGTTTGATCTTCAGTTTCGTGGTTTACTCTGTGTTTTCTAGCTTGGATAAGCCTGAAAATACGTCGACTTGGGATATCTTTTGCACTGTGATAGTGTAAAAGATCACTTGGGCAAAAACCCTAAAATTACGCATAAGCATAAGCTTACGCGTAGAAACTTCTACGCATAAGATTTATCTTACGCCCAAGCATTGTCTTACGCATAACATCATCCTACGCCTAAGTTTTCTACGCCTAACTTCTTGTTTTACGCATAACTTTAGTGTTTTCACCCTACTTACGCGTAACTCCTGCTGTTACGCGTAACTTTGGTGTTTTTATGCATAAGTGCTACTTGGTTTATTGTGATTTCTACGCCTAAGGATACTTCATCAACAAAGGTTCATTCGACTACAAAGATCCATCATCAACACAAGTTATCAAAAAAAAAAAAAAAAATTCAAATTTCTACGGGAGACTAAACGTTCAATTTTTACGCGAGATTCAAATTTTGGTTTAACTGTGAAAATTTTGGTCAAAAATTCAAATTTTTGGGCCCAAATTCGAATTTTTCGGGTCAAATTTAGCGTCAAAATTGTCATAACTCAAATTTTTCTTACAACCTTAGAATTGAATTTTATAATGAATTTCAAATTTTGAGAGTCAAAATTTTTTCAAAATTATTTTTGGAGGGAAATATTGAAAATCACTATATAAGCCTTTCAAGTATGCTGACTTCACAAATCTCCTCACCTTCCATCTACTGCTTAAAACCTTCATCACCAAACCTTGCTACTGATGATTCTAGAGATGAAAAGGCATTTGTGGAATTGTACGAAGGATGGATTGTTCTGAAAGAGAAGTTGATCTCAATGAAAAGGCAAGGTGAAAGAGTTGATGTACATGGAAGGAATGCTCAAAGGGATGTTGAGAATGTTGTGATTACTGCATCTTTCGGTAATGCGGACAATGAGGTTGTAGCATTGGAAAAGCAGGATGACAGCAGCAGATCTGGAGAAGATATCATACTTAACTACGACACCGAGCCCAGCTGTGACGAAGAACAAATGGTTGAGGAAGATATCTTACCCACCTATGACACTGACACAGAACAGATGGTCGAGGTACAATCTACTGTTGATCATATTCTGCCTGCAAATGCGATACAACAAACTGGGCAACCTGAATTCAGCAATGAAGGAGAGGTTGACCAGTGTGTTGCACAAAGTCCAGACAACTATCTCATGTCTGAGCCCTTACTTGTTAACAATTCAACTGAAATGTCAAATCAAACTCTTGAATCTGAAATCATTCTCCTCAAAAAGACCATTTCTCAGTTTCAAAAAGTTTTTTCAAAACTTGAGGCTCATTGCATCTCTCTTGAACTTAAACTGCAAAACAATGTTTTAAACTCAGAGCCAAAAAGTAAATATTTGAATGAACAAAGTAATCGTGTGGATACATTAATTAAAGAAAATGAGCATTTAAAGGCTCAACTTCAAGCAAAGGGGCTTGCACATGTTGCTTTACTAAACAAACTGAGAAGATTCACTGACAAGAGTGTGGATACTAATTTTGCAAAACCAACAATCTTGGAGAAATCATCTCTACAACCTTTCAGAAAACAATCAGTAGTTAGACAACCAACTGCATTTAAATCTGAACGTTCAAAATCTTCAAAACCACGGTTTCCCTCCCAAGTTGTTGAGAATAATCATTTGATAAAACCAGTCACTCCACATTCCTGGCCTAAGAATAATGCTTCTGTTTCTGTTAAACATGTTTCTGTTAAACCGGTTTCTGTTATACCTGTTTCTGTTAAACCTCAACTTGTGGCTGCTCCTGGCAAATCTAGGATTAGTTCGAACACTGTGTCTAAACCGAGCATTAAAATTAAACATTCATATGATTCAAATGAAGCATACAAGAACTATGATCTAGAAAAGGCTAGGAAAAGGGCACTTCTTCAAAAGGATGGAATCTTAGGTTCACGACCTAGTGTATCACCTTCGAGTGTATTACTGAACACTACCTGTAGTAGCAAACCAAAACCTAAGTTAACTCAACAAACAGTTAGAAATAAACCCGTTGATCTAAATGTAAACTGTCAGAAACCTAATAGGTTGATCCATATAGGACGCAGACTCTTCCCAAAAGAAGTTTCAACATCCCCTAGATCTAACCTTAGATGGATACCAACGGGTAGGATTTTCAAAACTGTTAGTCTTAGGTGGATTCCTACAGGCAAGATACTAAGTAGTTGCACCAAAACAAGTGGGATACCCACAACACCCATCCCTGAGGCAGTAAAGGAAATCATCAAAATAGCATGTTCAGGTGTCAAGAAGATAATTGACACTACATCTTTATGCTTCTAACATCTGGAACCCAGTTACACTTGGGGATCCATGTTTTTCTCTTCCTTGCCCCCTCCTATTTTCTATACAAGTACAACAACTATGGCTTCTACTGCAATACAGCGTAGGACCCGTTTCTCACCGTAAAAAATATCATGATCCATCAGCTGTTCCACCATTGTACTTAATCGTCATGAATTGGAAACATTGTACTTAATCGTCATGAATTGGAAACATTGCTTGCTCCTCTGGTTAAAGATTCTGCCAAAAGTTGTGCTTCAGATGTATCGAATGTTTCCGCTGCACAACCGATAATACTCTAATTTCAGATACACCTGAATCTACAACAACAACCGAATCTTCTATAACAGAAGATCAAACTGCTTCCAACAACAATGACACAGCTGATGATCAACTTAATGAACATAGATGTTTTATCAGCAGTCGATTCTCACGAGATATTTATGGTACTTCACACTTGTTCGATTAATTGAACATACATGGTTTCGCTGTCTCCTATACATGGTTTCGCTGTCTTCAATTCATCATCAACATACGTGGTGTATGATTTTGAATCATTGAAAATATAGAGGGGGATAGAGTGTATAGGTGGTCATTGCTTCCTTGTTCTTCTACATGCTTCCTTGCGAAAACCCAATGCCTTCTTGAATTTCTTCAATTAGGGGAAGAAATAGGATGATATGTGGCTCAAACGTCTCACTTTGGTGTTATCGTCTCAATTTCATGGGTGATCTTGTGTGAAGTTACCCAAATATGATGTTATGATGCCTCACACACGGTCTTGGTATTGAGTTATTGCATATTCACAGGTGATAAGTATTCCGAAAGACCACAACATTCAGGGGAAAGTCGTATCATTTCATCTTTCGTGGTTTGTTTGGTATGATGCGTCTACATACGTGAGAAGATCTTGTTGATTTCTGGCATGTTACCCTCGAACGGATCTTCCGCAATTAGTCAAATTTTCTTTGTGTGGTTTACTGCTCATCTACAAATTCCGCTGCATACTGAAACCTTTAAAAGTTAGAGGAAATGTAGACTTTATCAAAGTTTTAAATCTGCTAAAGACAGTTGTCAGTTTGGGGGGAAGCTGATTCTGAAACTTCTTCATGTTCATAATGGCTTCTGAGTATAACAGCTTAGAACCCGGTCACAACCGATTAAACTTCCCTCAAACCCCATCATCAGCTGAACAAAGCCCCCAGCTCACTCGTCAACAAATGGAAAGGTTATTTGCTCCGCTGTTCAGTGACGATATTGATGAACGTGCTCCAGGTGTATCCGCTGTTTCCGCTGCTCAACCTGATACTACTCTTATACCTGATACACCTGCTACAACAACTAATGTTGAAGAAGCACCACCAGTTGACTCCACCACAACAGTTGAACAAACCGCTTCCAACAATGATGAACCGGCTGATGATGTTCTTAATGACGTACCCCCACCTGCGGATTTTGATCCAAATGCGTTCTTTAAACCGTTTTCAAATGAGACTGCTACACCAGATGTCGCGGAATCTTCAACAAGCCATTTGAATCCTCAAAATCTGCACAATGTATACCAACATCAACCCTCTACACATCGATGGTTGAAAGACCGTCCTCTGGAAAATATTATTGGCAACCCGAATCAACCAGTCATTACGAGACAACGTCTTCACTCAGATGGTGAACATTGCATTTATGCACTCACTGTCTGCCAATCTGAGCCTAAAAACATTAAAGACGCAATGACAAAAGACAACTGGATTGAATCCATGCAAGAAGAACTCAACCAATTCAAACGTCTTGAAGTATGGGAACTGGTTGAAAGACCAACAGGGGTCTACGTCATTGGTCTCAAATGGATTTGGAAGAACAAATTGGATGCTGAAGGGAACGTAATCCGAAACAAGTCACGTCTAGTTGCTAAGGGTTATCGTCAGGAAGAGGGTATAGACTTTGAAGAATCTTTTGCTCCGGTTGCTCGTCTTGAGGCTGTTCGGATATTTCTCGCGTTCGCGGCTCATATGAATATGACGGTCTTTCAGATGGATGTCAAAACTGCGTTTCTCAACGGACAACTGAAAGAAACGGTTTATGTCAGCCAACCAGAAGGATTCGTTGATCCCGAGTTCCCGAACCATGTCTACAAACTGAACAAAGCTCTGTATGGTCTCAAACAAGCTCCTCGGGCATGGTACGATAAGCTATCATCTTTCCTCATTGCCAATAATTTCACCAAAGGTTCGGTCGACCCTACTCTTTTTATACAATATCACGGGGCACATATCTTAATTATTCAAATTTACGTGGATGACATCATTTTTGGGTCTACACATAAAAAGTACTCAATCGCTTTTGCAAAACTAATAAAGAAAAATTTTGAAATGTCCATGATGGGTGAACTTACATTCTTTCTAGGACTGCAAGTTCATCAATCACCCCGTGGTATTTTCTTGAGTCAGTCCAAATATGCCCTTGAATTGTTAACCAAATTTGGAATGAAAACCTGTGACACTTATGCCACACCCATGATTCATACCAAAAAGCTAGACGCTGATTTACATGGGAAATGAGTGGACCCTACCAAATACCGAAGTATTATTGGGTCTCTCATGTATCTAACAGCTAGCAGACCGGACATTGTCTTTGCCGTTTATCTCTGCTCCCGTTATCAGTCAAGACCAACTGAAACCCACCTCTCTGAGGCTAAAAGAATCCTACGATACATCAAGGGAACCATTAACTTGGGGATCTGGTATCCGAAGGATTCTGATTTTGAACTAATCACTTTTTCAGATGCTGATCACGTAGGATGTTTAGATTCACAGAAAAGTACTTCAGGAGCACTACAATTTCTTGGTGATTAACTGGTGTCCTGGCAATCGAAGAAGCAGGATTGTACATCACTGTCCTCAACCGAAGCAGAATATGTAGCCATATTGGCATGTTGTGCTTAAGTCATCTGGATGATAACACAACTCAAAGACTATGGTTACGTATTTGACAAAATCCTGATGTACTACGACAATCGGAGTGCCATTGCGATCTCGTGCAACTCAGTTCAGCACTCGAAATCTAAGCACATCGATCTTCGCTATCATTTCATCAAAGACCACGTGGAACAGGGTACAGTTGAATTATACTTCGTGGGTACAGAATACCAATTAGCAGATCTTCTCACCAAAGCCTTGCCTCCCGCTAGGTTTAATGAGTTGGTCCACCGGATTGGTATGCGGTGTTAGACTCAAGAGGAATTGGATGAACTCTTAAAACATTCTTAAAAACCAGTCAAACACCAAAATCTCTTTTGTAAATATTTTCAAAGACAAAATACAAAAATATAAAATCAGAAAATCTCAAAAATATTCTTCTATCTAAATTCTTTCAAACATCGCAAGTACAAATCTTCAGTCAACACTTTGTTCTATCAAATCTTTCACTATTTTTCCCGAACAAGTGTTGAGGGGGAGAAAGTAAATATCTTTCGGTTTCATAAAACCTTGTACTTCCATGTTTTCAAAAATATGTTGTTTCTTCTAAAATGGTGGAGACGTTGTTTGTCAAATACTCTCCTCGGACTCAAATATTTTTTTTCAAAATTCATTATTTCAAAAGTCAAGGGGGAGTATCGTTAAGTTTCTTGCCTTACATGTGTTTTGTCTAACCTAAAAGGAAATTAAAGGATCTTGGTTGGAACCTCTTTAAGGTTGAGGGACTGAATGTGTCAACTTGGCAAATTTATGTTAACAAAATTATTTACTCCTAAAACAACCAAGATCAAACGGCCCAAATCAAATCTTCTAAATCCGTTCAAGCTTTTCATAATCTATAAGTTCTAAACTGTTTTGATCAAGATGATAAACAAGGGTTTCTAAAATTCTTTCAAATCCAACGGTTAAAACTCTTTAAACTGATTTTGGAAAAATTGTTCACTAGAACAAACTGGGTGTTTATGCATATAAGTGTTTGGATTGAAATGAGTTATGTTAAAACCTTTCTTAGTGTCTATTAAACTTGTTTCAATCGTCCATAACCATCCTGAATCTTAAAATTCATTAATTTAAATTCTAGGGTCCTTACGCTCATTTAGGGTTTTTTCTATTCTGTGATATGTTATTAGGTGTTCAAGAAAGTGTTAGAATAAGTTTATATGCATGTTTTGAACGTTGAAATTAGCCCAGAAACATCTAAATTGTAAGAATTTAAGTTTAGGTTTTTAGGGTTCATCTCCCATGAATCTTTTGATTTTGTGGTGGAGATGTGTTAAAACTTGCTCCATTGCACTCATATGACATCTAGGACACTCCAGAAACATTCTTGTTTGATTTGTGTGGCTATATATCTTACGCGTAGATTAAGGGTTTAGGGTTTAAGTAATTTTACGCCTAAGTCTTTCTGTGTGTATCTGATATGTTCTTATGCTTGTTTTGTGATCTAAAAGATGTTTAGAATTAACTGCAATCAAGTTTTCATGTTTATAGTTAACAGGATAATTATTCGTAATGTCAGAATCTTCAGGTGTTCAAACCGTTATGCTTAAAGAATATTTTTATGTGTAAAGGTAACGCCTAAGAGAAATCTTATGCGTAACTCTTACGCATAAGAGGTCTACAGTGGATTACGCGTATCTTGGAAAGGTATTCGTAAACAAGGCTTGCTACACATAAGCTTTACTCTTACGAGTAAACTTTACGCGTAACATCTTGCTTATTCCTACGCGTAAGCCTAAAGCCTTTGAACTTGTCTTACGCGTAAGAAACTCTTACGCATAAGCTTGGTATTAAGCTTTAGCTTACTCCTACGCATAAGCTCCTTTCTTACGCATAAGGATCCTTGTTACTCATAACCCACTGTTCACTACATTTTGGCCTATTACGCATATGTTACTTGTTAAATGTTACGCATAAGTCACAAATACCTGATGTTTCGTATAAGCTTACAAAAGTTAATATGTTGTGTGTTAAGTGAAAAATTGGACTTTGAAATTTCAAAATTAACATGTTCACGTAACTTATCACATCAACTTCAATCAATTTGAATAATGTAACTTAGGACTTGTAACTAACATAAACATGTTACCATCAAACAAGGAATTAGATAATAAATCAGACTAAAACAAACACATTGTGTTTCCATATGTCTGTCTTTTTGTCTAATGTCATTCAGATCACAAAATGGCTACAATTCAAGCAAACATCAATGCCCCAGATGAGCTCTCGATGGCAAACACATTCCCAGATGGATACGACAAAACAATTGGCATGAACAATCTCCGTGTCATCTTCAACAACTTCATATGCTCATAATCATCTTGCAGAATTGCTGTGGACATCCATCTGCAACATCCATTCAAATTCATGCTCACAAAGTCATACTAATGATAAGTATGATTTAATGGATAAGGAAATACAATTTCATAATTCATTAAAGCAGAAAAGGATGGAATACCATGCTTCAACCTTTCCGGTTAATCAACCCGGTGGGGCAGGAGGGTCAAGTAGTATTTCTCCACTTATGGAAGATCCATTGCAAACATCTCTTATTCCATCCGATCCGGTTAATCAACCCGGTAAGGATCAGGGTGTCACTGTTACCACAACTATTGAAATGAAGCAACCACAACAACAACTAAAACATCCGCAAGAAGAAAATCATGGTGAAGATGTGGAAATATATGACGAAGGAGATTACGATCATGATAAGGATGAAAGAGTCCCTAATGATGATAATTTGGCTGCTGAAGAGGAAATGATTCGAAAAGAGGCAAAAGAAGCTGCTAGAGCTGAGAAGGAAAAGTTTAAGAAGGAATCAGAAAACTACATAGTTGACAATCCAATACACAAACTCAACAGTCTTCTGAAACACCTCTTGACACTTCCACCAAACCCAAATCATCATCTCAATCATCACCTCCATCAACATAAGAAACACCTATGTCAACAACAAAATCTGTTAAGAAGGCAACTCCATCCAATGATTCGACAAATGGTTAAGCAGGTTATCACCACTACACAACAAGCTACACAGCCACCACCATCTGATCAACCATGGGATTCAGAAACCACACCACCAATGGAGAAAACCGTTGATCACTTTACATACACTGGTGGTGAGGATCACGACATACCTGAGCCCCAACCAGAACCTCAACCGAATTTTAGATCAAGTACATTACTGCACACCTTGTTTTCATACGCTTCAAATCAAAGAGCGTGTTGAAGTTCTCTACCTCGGGTTCGAATCTTACCTAAATTCTACACTTCATCGGAATCAATCAAGAACCTCAGTACAAAATCGTTCATAAACAAAAGTTTGGGTTTGTCTACCAAAGTGAAAATCATCATACTTGCTTCATGGCTTTCGATGAAATTCATTAAGTTCTATGACGCCACCCTGGAGATGGTTCGAGATGGATTGTCATATCGATTGAAGGACATTGAGTTGGGTATAATTCAGACGAAGAGATGGAATTCAAAGGATCGCAAGGATGTTCGTTGATTTATCACTAGGATTGATGAATGTTTAATTCATCGGGATCAGATGCAACGGTTGGAGAGCTATGTGGGAGGATGACCAAACTTTCCGATTCTGACTTTCCAACATCCTCAGAAAGTAGCTGATCGTCTGTAATCATTGGGTACTCTCTTGATTGTGATTTTGTTTGTTTGATTATTGACAATGGCTTGTGCACACATTTCAGTGTACAACCCGTTCTTGTCAAGAAAGGACCCTGTGGTACGCTTCAGTGCCACAATCCTTATAAAAGGAGCGAAAGCTTCTTACTTTTGAGTAAAACCTATTAAACCTTTCACTTTTAAAGGTTTTGCTCAAAAGAACAAGTACTTCCCCTTATGATTTTCAAAACCTCAACCGTTTATATCACTTGTTGAGGGGGAGTATTTGAATTAAAACTTTGTTCACAAATTGTTCACAGTGGTCATCTTCCCGCAACACTCGAAATGGTCATATTTATTCTCAACTTTTCAAAAATAACATTTTATATGCCATTTTTGAGGGGGAAAAATTATGTGATAAGAAATATGTTGTGTAAATGCAAATGAATCTTTGTGCTATAGACTTAAGCAACAAATTGACGATACTTAACTATTAGTAACTCGAAAAGACTTATCCGGGACGCGTAATAATTTCAAGCTAGTTCGCTAGTGATGTAAACGTGTCTCGCAAAGGACTTGTCTGAATAGAATGTACCATTCGAGAAACTCTTGGTAGACATGAACTCTGACGGGTTTGACAACCTTTCGAGGTTTGTCTACACCTTCAAGGTAGTTATTAGAGCTAGTTGTCACCTAAAAGCTGACAATGTAACTCTTTAACTATGAAACGTAACCGTGTCTCGCGGGGGATTGTCTATCTTGAGTTGATCAATTAGTAGAGTGCGCGCTCTTTCCTCACTGTGCAGATTTCCGTAAAAACTCTTAAGCACATGTGGAGGGGGAGTATTTCTGCAAAAGATCAAACTCTTACAGTGGTACAAAATGTTTTACAATCATAACCTTTGTAAGAGATTTTCTTGAAAATTGGTTTTATGGCAACATAGGTTAGTCATGGAGTTATAAGGTGACTAAGGTTAGGAATAACAGTCCTATGATCCGCCAGAGCCGGAGGGATCTACCCAAGGACATCACAAATAGTTAGTACTTAGAAGTCCTTAGGTACGATTATAAAAAGGAGAAAATGAGAATCGGAGAAAGAAAGAGTTGAAGAATTAAAAAGAAATGCAAAGAAAAGGGTGAAAAGAAATAGCCCTCCAAATTATTCAACTTAGGGCAGACACTGGGTTCAATTCATATGCTACTGGTTGTCACTTGATGACGCTGGTATTGAAGAACAAAATCCGTCATGGACCCAGTGACGCATGCACCAAACCATCTTAGCCACTCAAGTTTCTCTCAACAGAAGCTTGTTTCACTCTCACAGGAAACCCTACATAATCTATCGGCTTTCTCCTAGAGATTGCTGATATTGAAGAAGGAGACCCTCTCCCTAGTCTCCACTCAGGAAAACCAAAATGCACTATTGAGTCTAGAGCCACGAGATTCATCAAAAGATCTCTTAGGTACACTTGACATTTCATCACTTGATGTTCAACAATAAGAACATCAGTGGTACGTTATCGAGTCCTTCACAGATCTCAGCAATCTATCGAGAACATTTATGAGAGGTTCACAACTGTGATCCTCAGTGATTGAATGGAAACTCCTGCCACGGTCAACATCAAACAGCCTTGACAGCAGGTCACTTCGGTAACTCCCCGTGGATTACGCTTAGTGTGTCTCAAACGGTCTACAGTCGTGAGGTGATGCTTCGGTGTACCTCAGCGACTCATCTAAACTGTAGATGTACTTCGGTACATCGCGTTATCTCACTTGTGGGACTCCAGTTCGGGAACGGCCTTTGTGAGAATTAGAGTTGTGTTTTCACACTATGCTGTTAACACTCTCGAAGTTCAAACTTGTAAGTGCCGGAATCCGCTTATTACTAACCGTTTTAATGTTTTCATCTTATGGAAGCTCTGGAGCGGAATGATCGTGCAGATTCTTCTCATGCTCATGCCAACATCATCACTAATGGAAGTTCTATCTTAAAGCAACACAAAAGTCAGAATGATTCTTCGTCAAATCAAAGAATCTACAAAGTTAAAGACTTAAAGAACTTCATCAGTACTGAAATCCAACGTCAAAGAGCGTGTGAGCATGTTGAAGAATGACGTGGAGACACTGGAGGAACGAAGCAGACCTGAGGCAGACTTGATGCAGACAACAACATACTATCACTACCATCCCAAAGAACAATGAACAAAGAACAAAGTTAAAGATGACGTCAAAGCAGAACTGTTCAAAGAAGACAATTTCTCCACACTGGGGAGATTGTTCGAATCAAGGCAATTCTTCTCACAAGAAAGAAGAATGTCAGAAGACGTCAAAGCTACTATTACTTCAACGCCTTAACCGTTAATATTCATTCATCACCAACACTTAGGAGGAGATTGTTGGAATCACTCCTAAACCTAAATCAAGTGTTAGTGATTCATATGTAATAGTTAGCTTAATTATGGCCTTTATGTTTGTTATTAGCCTTAAGCTTATGTAGAAGTCCCATGAGCTTAGGCCCATGTCCATTAAAGAAAGGAAGGGAGTGGGAGTGTTGCCCTAGCTCTCCTTCCTATAAATACTCTTGTATAACCCTCACTTGAGGGTTGGTTGTTCAATTCATTCTCTCATTCACATCTCTGCGCATAACCGGTTTAGTATTACGTGTGTGTGTGTTTGAATATTGTTCATCCGATCACTCTCTTCCTCTCTATCTCTTCTCTTGATGCTTGTGTTGTAAAACTAGTGACCTAACAGATTTCTTCTTTGTTATCTGACGAGGAAAAGAAGTCGCTATTACAGGTTTTAAGCAAGCACAAGGGGGCGATTGCATGGAAAATTTCTGACATAAAAGGGATCAACCCTTCATATTGTTCTCACAAGATACTAATGGAAGATGATTTTAAACCAGCAGTACAACCACAAAGAAGATTAAACCCAAAAGTCCAAGATGTGGTAAAAGACAAAATCATTAAACTCCTGGACGCAAGTCTAATTTATGCTATTTCCGACAGTCCTTGGGTTAGTCCTATTCATGTTATACCTAAGAAAGGAGGAATGACAGTGGTCACTAACGAAGATCACGAGCTGATACCTACTAGGACGGTCACTGGCTGGAGGGTGTGCATCGATTACAGAAAATTAAATGACGCAACACGGAAGGATCACTTCCCCCATCCATTTATCGATCGGATGTTAGAAAGGCTCTCTGGACATGAGTATTATTGTTTTCTTGATGGATTTTCAGGATATTTTCAAATTCCGATCGCCCCGGAGGATCAAGAAAAGACTACTTTCACCTGCCCTTACGGAACATTCGCCTACCGAAGAATGCCTTTAGGACTATGCAACGCCCCTGCCACATTCCAACGGTGCATGACAATGATATTCTCAGATATGTGCCAAGATTTTATGGAAGTCTTCATGGACGATTTCTCGATTTTCGGTAACTCTTTTTCATCTTGTCTTAATAATTTATCTAAAATGCTTGCCACATGTGAAGAAACCAACCTTGTCCTTAACTGGGAGAAATGTCATTTTATGGTAAAAGAAGGGATTGTTTAAGATGCTAGTGCCCGGGCACTTACTATTATAAGTCAAGCATGTAGCGGAACATAATGACTCGGCTTAGGGGACCAGGAACAACTGGACTTATGAGGGGACACCTGACTTTTCCAGTGGTGGCATCTTTGCTGATAGGTTAGGGTGAACTGACCAAATTCTGTCCTCTCGACTTTGACCCCACCTGAAGTAATTGAATGTAATTAGACGTAGACATTACTAGCTAGGATGAGTAACTAGGTTAGCACCACTCTTCTCTATTGATCACAACCATCGCCTTTCTTTGCCTTTATTTGCTTTTATTTGCTTTAGTAGTTTATTAGTTAAATCGATATCAAAACCATCTTAATATCTGTGACACCTAGACTTAGTATTAATCCAACACACATAGCTCTTGGGACGACCTCGGTTTTACCGAATACTTCACTACACACGACCGGGTACACTGCCCGTTAGTGCATTAGGGTATACCATAGGTATAACAAGACATTATAAATATTAAAACTTGGTCAGCAAAACCTGCATCATCCATCTACCTTCATTTTATTTTTGAAAATCCATTTGCAACCCAAAGGTTTGCAACCAGGAGGTAGATCAACCAACACCCAAGTGTTGTTGCCCATGATGGAATCCATCTCATCATTGATTGCTTCTTTCCAGAAAGCAATATCCTAGGACTTCATTGCTTCTTCAAATGTCTTGGGATCATCCTCAACAATGAAGCAATAAGAGTATTGGTCAGAGACCTCATCCATTGTTCCTTCAATTAAGTATAATTTAAACTTAGGTCCAAATGACTTTGAAGTCCTGACCCTTTTGCTCTTTCTGAGCACAGGTTCAGGTTGTTGAACCACAACCTCATCAGTGACCTCTGATGGTTCTTCATCAGTGATCTTTGATACACCAGTGTCATGAGTTCCATTAGGAATCCTGTGACTTGGTCTAGGGACTGATGAGAATCTATTCTCATCAAACATTGCATCCCTTGATTCAATTATGGAGTTAATTGAAACATATTCATTAGGTTCAATAACATAGAACCTAAAAACCTTGGAATGCTCAGCATATCCAACAAAGATGCAATCAATGCCTCTTTCACCCAAAGTTTTCAGCTTTGGATCAGGGAGTCTTACAACAGCCCTACAACTCCAAACCCTAAGATAGTTCAGATTGGGTTTCCTTTTAGTCCAGAGTTTAAAGGGGTAACCTTGATCCTTTTGTTGGGAACCCTATTTAATAAATAGCAAGCTGTTAACACAGCTTCACCCCAGAACCCTTGACTCAATCCTGAATAGAACAACATGGAATTAACCATCTCCTTCAGCACCCTGTTTTTCCTTTCAGAAACATCATTTTGCTGAGGAGTATATGGAGCAGTCATTTCATAGATTATACCAACAGACTGAAAATACAGAGTATCTATGTACTCACCTCCCTATCAGTCCTTAATCTTTTAATCAAAGACCCAAGTTGTAATTCAACTTCAGTTTTAAATACTTTGAATTTATCTAATGCTTCATCCTTAGTATCTAATAGATAGACATAACAAAACCTAGAAGCATCATCAATAAATGTCGCAAAGTACATCTTATTCCCCAAAGAGGGAGTGGCATGCAAATCACACAGGTCACTGTGTATTAGCTCCAAGAGCTTACTTTCATGTTTAACATCCTAGAAAAGTTTCTTAGTTATCTTGGTCAACATGCAAGTTTTACACTTTTCAGTGTCCATGTCAAATGCTGGGATTAACCCATCTTTAGACATATCTTGCATCCTTTTATAGTGTGCATGGCCAAGTCTAGCATGCCATAGGGTAGAGTCAGTCAGGTCATTGGTGGTCATAAAGGCTAAATTATCATGGTCATTAATAATATTAAGCCTGAACATTTGATTATACAAATAGCCAAAACCAATAAACATACCATTTTTAGACAAAACAAATTTATCAGATTCAATAACTTGTTTATATCCATGATTATTCAAAACACTACTTGAAACCAAGTTTTTCCTTATATCAGGAACATGAATAACATTAAACAAAGTTACAATCTTTCCAGAACTAAACTTAAGGTCTACATAACCACGACCATGCACCAAGGCTGTTGACTCATTTCCCATGTGAAGAATAGAACCATCATTCAGTGACTCATAAGTCTTGAACCAGCTTCTATCTTTACACACATGAACTGTTGCACCAGAGTCAACCCACCACGCAACATCATCATCCTGCACATAATGAGATTCAGATACATATGTAACATAATAAATCTGAAAAGACTTATTAAACATATTTTGGCCTTTCAGTGAGTTGGAAGAATCACCACTCCTTGAACCATTAGTGTCTGATCCATTGGCTTTACCACCAACCTTAACACCTTAGCAATCCCTTCTAATGTGACTAGATTTGCCACATTTCCAACAAATAGGTGTTACCTTCTTGTTAGGATTTGCCCTTGTGTTATCATGATGTTTAACTTTGCCTTTGTTGTCATTGTACCTAGTGGAGTTGTTATGCTCCACCATATTGACAACAGATGCACCAGTAGCATTTCTACTCTTTGGCTTGTCATTATCCTGCACCCTGAGAGACTCCTCAATGCGCAGATGACTGCCCAACTCAACCAGAGTTAACTCCTCCTTCTTATGTTTCAAGGTATGGTTGAAATCTTTTCAAGAGGGAGGGAGTTTATCAATGACACAAGAGACTGAAATAGCCTCATCCATGTGCATTTTGTGTTCTGTAAACCTTCCAAGCATACCAAGAAGTTCAGTGTATTGTTCCATAACTGGTCTTGAATCAGTCATTTTGTAATTTTTGAAATTACTTACAAGGAACTTCTTACTTGATGCATCCTCAGCCATATATTTGGCATCCAAAGAATCTCACAGTTCTTTGGAAGATTCAAAATTCTGATAAATGTCAAATAGAGAATTAGACATACAATTGAGAATTAAACCTATGCAAATGTAGTCATCATTCTCCCATTTGCTCCTCCTCCTGATCTGCTCCACAGTAGCATCATCCCCATCATCAGGAATAGGTGTGGTTAGCACATACACCACACTCATGCTGGAAAGCAAGAAGTGCATCTTCTTATGTCATCTCCAGAAGTCCACCCCTTCAAACTTGTCTAGCTTGGCAAAGTTTGAAGCCATGTGTTTCATTGCAGCAGCAGCCATTGATTATCACAAATAGTTTACTTTGATTGTTGGTGACAACAGCCCAGAAGCAGGGTAAGATAATCAGTAGCAGCAACAATACCACTAGGTGGTTACCGGATATCTCTTGGAATCGTGTAATCACTTTCCAAAGTAAACTATTCGACCCTATGCCTGGGTTACACGAATATCTACTTGGGATAAGACCAAATGTTGGTTATTGAAATAAGCACAAATCAATAACCCTTGCGCATATAAGTGTTTAAGCTTTTAGTTTGTTTCTCCAGATATTGTTCTTTTTCAGTGTCTCTTCAAGCTGAAGATGTCACTCTCTATTTATAGTAGAGAACACTCAACACTAATCAATGGACATTATGTATGATTAACGGCCAATTAATCACCCATAATAAACCTCCATTATCATAGAAATAGTGGTTACATGACCAACTAAACGTGGTCATAAAGCAGTCATAACAACCAATTGAATGAGTCAAAGCTGTTACAAATTAATCACTGCAACACTACCAGTAGAAACCATTACACTAGCTGTGGGAGCCAAACACTACCAGCAAGAACCGTTACACTAGCAGCAAGAACCATAACACTACCAGCAGGAACCCTCAGTTACTACACTAGCAGTAGTAACCAACACACTAGCAGTACAAACCACAATTGAGTCAGGGTATTCAGGGACCTCATGGGTGTACACTCCGTACCTCCTTACCCAAAACCAGGTGTGAACAAATCCCACAAACAGACTGTCACAGTTGTATCTCAATTAAGCTCTAGTCTGGATCATATTGAGACTCGCTAGTAATATAAACTCATCTTTTGACCCAAAAATAGTTGAGATACTAGGTGAGTATGCAACCACGCACCACGAATGAACTGCATACCTCTAAGAATGTACTAATTGTTAGGATATGTCCATATCACAAATAACTAAATATCCGGAATATTCGTAAGCCTATGGGGTCACACGCATTAACACGTAGATACAATTAATGCAATAAATATATTAAAGTATTATAATAATTATATTTCACGATAAGTATATAGCAGTCGTTTATTAAATAGTTACTTAATGGAAGTTAGCTAACGATAATTAAACGTTAATTAAAGGGCTTAAGTGTAACTTAATTAGAAGAAGGATCTAGAATCCCTCAACTAAAGCTTAGGTCGGAAAAACACGATAAAAAGGAAAGAAAAAAGTTGGTGACTTGTTCCGTAAGTTTGCTTAGCCTATATCACTACAAAAATTAAGTCAAATACCTAGGGACTAATTGGCTAAAAGGTCGTTTTTCTTGGGTAAATGCTGAATACCAATGGAATGCCCACGAAGATGTGTACATGGGTATAACATTCGAGGCTAAATTTCTACCTACGCCATTTTCCATCTAGGGGTAACTTCACCAAGCCATTTTCAGGGGGCGGGCGGGGGGGGGGGGGGGGGGGGGGGGGGGGGGGGTAGGGGGATCTTAATTCCATGGGTAAACTTTTCATGGATATTTTACATGACCACGAAAATACCCATATATGTTTTCACGGGTAATCTGTGGGTAAGCTTACTCATGGATATAACGGTGTATAAAATACTATTTCTTGGGTAAATATAGCAATTTTTCGTTCATTAAATATGAGTTACCCAAGAGCCAAGTGTAGGTAAATCCACGACAAATTAACAAATCGAACAATCGCTTTATAGAGTTGAGATCAGTATAGATCTCATATTTGATATAGATCCAATAAACCAATCTTAGTCATCCATTTTTCATTAAAATTAATAAAAAATTATTTTTCACTTTTTTGAAAAACAAACATATCTTGCTAACGGTAAATCTAAGCTAGAAAAAATACACCATCATGACAAGATTAAATTATCTTTCTATGTATATGCACTTCTATATACTTTCGACGAACATTTTTTTTTTCAAAATTTTCGACGAGAAAAATCACATGTGATTTCTAAAAAACATGTGATTTGTAAAAATCCCAATGTGATTAATTTTAAAAATCACATGTGATTTTTCCGAATCAAATGTGACTTTTTAGGCGTAAATTTTGAAAAAAAATGGTCGAAAGTATATATAGAAGTGCATATCTATAAAAAATAATTTAATTCTCGTCGCGATAGTATGTTTTTTTTTCACGTATAGATTAACGATTTGCGAGATATATAATAAAAAAAAAGGGGGCAAAAGGTTTTTTTTTTTTTTTTTTTTTTTTTTTTTGCTTCAAAAAATGAATGAACATAATTGTTTCATTGGATTTATGGCAAATATGACTCATATATATTGATCTTTTATCTAGTACACATAAGCATAAAAATATATAAATGTGCCAACTAAGCAACTTGTACATGATGAACCGGTAGCAGGTCACCATATTTCTGATAATATACTAGTAACAAATTTGAAAGTTTGGCATACCAGATCGGTAATAAACTAAGTTCGTTTACACACCCGGCAAATCTGTGAAAGTTTGTTTCTAATTTAAGAGAAAAGTTCATGAAACAAAACAAGAAAGACCCCAAATATGAAGACCTTTTGATTCCTTAAGGAAAATCCTGCAAATCAGTGATTAAAACTTAAATGAGAGAAAACATAACAGTTTTAAAGGCTTATACCCTATAAAAATGTCAAAATCATTAGAATTGATTTATAGGTTGAGAGCCATTGCAAGACCCCACTTTGGAGAAACTTCAGTTCTCATAACGTTGTACTTTGCTGAAACAGTTATGGATGACTTTGGTCGCCATTCATGCTGACACAATATTGACACGTTTCCATTGCTCGAAAACTTGGTCTTCACTGTATTGTAACGGTCAATTACATGAGCAGTTCTCAATGAAACCTTGGTTTCTGAAGATGGGAACCGATGTGTCAGTTCAGCGGTTATTTTATTTTTGTCCGAGCCATATATAGAGGGTATATCATATGTCGCTATCAATTTTTTCCCTTTGTCCATCCTGCCATTTGTCATATCATGGTTAGGTAATTAGTTATTTGCTCATTTGAAAAAGGGTTTTAGCCAAATAATAGCTATGAACTTATGTTCATGTCACACATGAGTAAATCAGCTAAAAAATGTCCTCTTACCCAGTTCATATTTAAACTATTTTTACCTGATACGTTGCTGTAAATAATTTCTGGGAATATGTAGCCTACAAAGTAGTTGACAGTAAATATGTACACTACTGTTCAGCAACTCACGTGAGACATGAACGTAAGTATATGGCAATTTCATGGCATAAACCCAATGAAAAAAAAAAAGAAGCAAAGTTTAGGTGGTTATACATACAGATAAAGAGTAGCACATGACTTGAATTGTATGGCAGCTGCGTATCTGGTGAAAGATTTAGAGGCTGTAGCGAATCCAATGCTACCACAAAGCAGTACATCCTTGTAGGTAAGTGTTGCTGTAAAGTCTAAATGAGGGGATCGTTTCAGGCCTATACTCGCATCAATAAATGTTTGGATTTTGTGATAGCCGTGATAATGAACACCAAGCTGAGGGTAAATAAAAATAGCTCACGTTAGTATTTTTCTATGATCAATCACTAGATATCCCATAGTTATCAATGACAGACAACACAAGCAGTATAAAATCAACTCAAAAACATCATCTATTTTCAAAATTCTGGAAAATATAGCATGCAATCTTATGGATAAATGGATGACGTATTCTCTGTTCAAGTTACCTGGGGAGAGCGATTCTTTAGCATATAATATTATGGATCTATTTTGGTAAATATAAATGAACCTTTTCACAATCTCTAAAAGCATAGGAAAGAGTTTTATAATCCTTTAGAAGTGTTTTGCATAGTTAAACACACATCTAATCTATGAGTCTGCTTATCTTATTTTGCAATCATTTAGAAACCTTATGACAGTGATTTGAGATGTAACTCAGTACTTGCAACACAAACAGAATCATAATAAATTTTTACTCAGAAAAATCACTGACGTTACCTTTCCGGATTTGGGATCAGGAACTTTAAAGCTTACTACTGCTTTTGTGTGTGGCATTACTTCCTCAAAAGTAAATCTTGTCGACACCAGCTGAAAATTAAAATGAAAAGTCAAAACTGTATATCTAATTCTGAGAGAAAATGCCTTAAAAGTGTTACCTTGGTATCTGCCAAACCAGTAATCAGTCCCTGTAAAAAAATGTAAAAGTTAGTGAAACAAAACATACGTTGTATTATTTGAGGCAAAGATGATTTCAGATACATGCTCATAAGTCATACCATGGGAGTTGATCGCTTAATTGATAAAGAAATTTCCTTGTCACATCGGTCATAACATTTAGTCAATAGATCTGCATTAAGAAGTATTAATTAGTAATCCAAAAATCACATTTTCTCTAAGTCATCAAGGACCGTTGTCTCTCAGTGGTCCTAGCAAACATCTTAAACTGTAAAGTTCCAATTGCACACACAACTTATATAGTTTACAACGTTTTATGCCGAACCTGTGTTTCACATATTTACAACGACAAAACATTTCCTTAATGCGACCACACAAGTTTGTGATCTGAAAGGGGTTTTTTGAATTCTAAAATCCTGATGCGTGCTGGTATAGAACGAGGAGTTAGAACCATGACGTACAGATTATGTTGCTATTGCTCAAACTCTATTGCTTTATTACTTAAACTTTGTTGTTTGCTTTGAATCATTTAATATTGGGACATCAACCTACTTACACACATGTGCATCAAACGTACAAGTTCTTCCCTCATGGGTAATACATATCATGGTGAAGAACAAGAATGTAAAATATCTCGGTGCTCATGTTTATACACCGTTTATTTTGGGGGGGCCGAAATTATTTTGGGGGGGCCGAATCAAAGATTTGTTTGTAACCTCAAACTAAATTACCCTTAAAACCTATAACATTTACACTAGGTGCTGTAAATTTTGGGGCGGCCGGGACCCTCCCCTGCCCTCATAAAGGTCCGCCATTGTGTTTATATATGATTAAAGGATAAGCATCATAAAGTTCATATTAACCGATATAAGTATATGCATGTTTGCATGCCTGCATGATACATCTGCATATGAATACATAAGGCAGTTCCTTTTTCTGTAGCCACCCAATCACGGACAACACTGAATTAGACATGCATAAACTTTTAAGTTACATACTGATGGATTTTAGCAAGAAATCAAAGAACAAGCGAAACCAACTATTGGAACAGAACAAAATGGTTTCATTAACATAACTAATGTTACAAAAAGGAGCACATGGTAGAATTCACCTTTTGCTGCAAGATTCATCAATATTTAAAGTTGTTGACAATTAGTAAGGTAAATATCATGTGTGAAGTCACTATTGTAATACAACTATCTACTAAGCTGGCATATATCATCATCTATAAGGAATATAAGAAAACAGAAGATTTACGTTTTGCTCTTTTGCCGATCTCTGAAAAAGGTGCTGAACCGTTGCCCATTGTAAATTAGAATTCTGTTTACCGCTCTCAACTTCCAATGTCGTACGTACGCAGTCGCCCAGATTGATCTGTCAGATATGATTGATGTCCTGTTAACTTGTCAATTATATATATGTTGCCACTAATTTCATATATATCAGATATTGTAATCTTGTTCTTTTTGCTTGTAGTGCACGTGTTGCAACTGCTATTTTTTAATACTCTAATTATTTTCTCCATCCAAGATACAGTGTCACAATAGACAGCGCACAAACATCTGTGTGTTGCATCCACTGTTTGTCAAAACGCTGCCCATATCTACTAATGACTAGGTTGTTAATTTTCTTGCTTTTATGGATTCTAGTGCCACAAACCATTAAACGTAAAAGTGCACAAAGAATAAAAGGTTACACAAGTTATTAAGCTTCAAATTGTCACAAATCAACAGTAAAAGAACACATAACTGATAGTGAAGATTTGTTTACCTTTGTTATAATTAATGTTGTAGTTGTTGAAGATGTTTTTATCAGCTAAAGTTATACAAATTTCTAAGACTTGTGAGAGGGTTTTAGTGTGTGATTACGTGATGAAGAATTCATTCTTGAAATAATTTCTGTCAAGTACGTAGTTCTCAAAGATATCACACAATATTTCGTTTAGAACTATAGAAATTTATTAAAAGAGTAAACTACACCATTCGTCCTTGTGGTATACGTTGACCATCAACTATCGTCCTTTGACCAAAAAAATTGCACCGTTGGTCCTTAACTGCGAAACGTTACTCAGCGTTGGTCCCTCACCCTAACTGGTGTGACTAACGGGCGTTAAGCCTTTTTAAGTGAAGGGTATATTTGTCTTTTACTATTTCTTTCTTTAACAAAACATCAAGATCAACCTAACACACTTTCTTCAACATCATTTTCTTTCATTATTTACATCTTCATATTATCAAAACATCATAACAAAACAATAAAACCAAACTGGGTTAGACTAAGTTCCAAATCATAACTGAAACAAGAAAACATATACTAATATCACTACATCAAACATCACCTCTTTGATCTTTTCTTAGTGTGTTTCGTCACCAATGTCTCAGAATCTGTCGATTCACAATTCCGTTTACCCAAAACCGCCGCCATTGTAGATGGTGCAGCCCCTCTCTTTGGTGGTCGGCCACAGTGGGTTTCTATCCGGGGTCAAATTCAATATGACTCTTTCACAAGAAGATGAGTTAGTAAGCGTTGTCACTGAGCAAACGAGATAAGCAAAACCCAACCGCAACCAAAACACTTACATCTAACCAAGTTTAACGCCACACAAAGTTTTAACATCTTTCACCCAATCGACCAAACAGAATGACGCCTCCAATCCGAGCCTAACTAGTTTTAGTTTTTAGTTTATCCATTTTAGGTTTGCCACACAAGAACAATAACAACCAAAAAAAATAAGCAAATCGCATAACAAATGGAGATGAGCCGATTGACAGAGGATCAAAATGAAAACACGATTACAAGAAAACTAAAATTTGATTCCAAGCAAACCCACACCGCCAGTTGTAGATCAATACCCTTCGATCTTGTGAAGACTTTTGTAATGAGTTTTTGAGTGTGTGTGTGGGTTCACTGGGTTCACTGGATTGAGGAGTATCCGATTGAGCTAAACTCACCTTCTTTCTTAAATCTCTAAACCTTTCCACATCGTTGACCATGGGGAGAAGGAGTATGATGGCGATTTACTTGCTTTGGTAGAAGATAAAGAAGGTTTATTCATAGATCTAGGATAGTGATGGATAGATGTTGATACTGACAAGTCAAGGAGATGGGGGTGATGTCGAGAAAAAAAGAAAGTGATGGAATGAGATAAAGTGTTATAAGAGCAAGGGGTATGGTGAGCTCCCCACTTCTCTTCACTTGGGCCCCACGTGTGCCACATCATCTCCACATCACTCCAACACACTAACAAAAAAATACCCCTCAATCACAACATACTCACTTCTCTTCACTTGGGCCCCACCCACTATCATTTTATTTATTTTCCATATTTTCCAAACACAACTAAATTCATTTCATTCATTTAAAATAAAAACACAATAATTTTAACCCACCCCCAATTTTTTTCTTGTTTATTCTTGCAAAATAGTATACGACATGTTCATGTAACAGGTATTGAATCTTATTGGGCCTATACGGCCCATTACAGTAGAAAGTTTCAAACCACCAACCCTAAAAGCCCATCAAAAATCTATTATACCCACTTCCAACATGTCTCTCATCAAACCCTAGTGTATCTACTTTGGTAGCCAACCCTGTGCCGCTTCAGATAATTGCTTACTCTTTTACAAATCTTTTAGTTATTTGATGATATTGGCAAAGATGATTGAATGCTCTCAACCATAAACAAGAATAAACAAACACAAACCCTGCAAATCTTTGTCCTTTTCTTCGTCGTTCCCCCGGCGAAAACCAAAGTGGCGAGCCCACTTGGTGTCACGGCGAGCAGCAGCAGCAAGTGGCGAGGTGCCATGTAGGCACTGGCGAGAAGCAACGAGCCCCATACCCCTTGCTCTAAGGGATCAGATGTGATCTTCTTTCTTTCTTTCTCTTATATGGTTGGAAATGACAAATATACCCTCCACTTAAATAGGCTTAACGCCCGTTAGTCATACCAGTTAAGGTAAGGGACCAACGCTGAGTAACGTTTCACAGTTAAGGACCAACGGTGCAATTTTTTTGGTCAAAGGACGATACTTGATGGTCAACGTATACCACAAGGACGAATGGTGTAGTTTACTCTTACTAAAATTATTGATTTAAGTTCATTTACGATAATACGAGCTGAAAACAATTTTTTTTCAAGGATTTCTAGAATCGAATATGGAAAGGATTTAATTATCATATCTCTAAATATTACTAACTAGCTTATAAGACCCGTTGACACCGGGTAATGTTTTAAAAAAAATATAAATGAGATGATAATAAAAGTAATAAGAGGAAAAAAGATGTTGCAAAAAGGAAAAAATTAGTATGTAAACAAAATAAGAAAATTAATGAAAGAAAACAAATATTGAATCTGTTATTTATTAATATGAATTGATAAGTCAAGTACAATATAGAGTACAATTATTGTAAGTAATAATGTGTCCTACATACATTCAGGTGGTCTTCAATCTTGACAATACAAATTCGTCGAGAACCTAACAAACCATGAAAAGAATGTGTAAGTAAAACTTTTGTGTGAATTACAATAAACATGTAAAAAACAAATTCGTATTACATTAAGTGAGTATCCGAACATACCTGTTGATAACTGATCAAAGACCGTGAAGAACCTCTTTATAGACTACATTTGTAGTAGTCTTTAATAAATTACGATCGGCATCACAAATAACAACTTTCAAACCCTTTTTGCTTTTTACGCGTGAAAGTGCGACATATAATTGTCCGTGTGTGAAAACAGGACGTGGTAGGTACAAACCAACTTTCGAAAGTGATTGTCCTTGGCTCTTGTTTATCGTCATGGCAAAAGAAACTGACACAGGAAATTGTTTGCGCACGATCTTGAGTGGTAAACGTTTATCCGATGGAGTAATTTTCAACCTTGGAAGTATAACCGTATTGCCAAAATGTGTTCCGTTAATTATTTTGGCTTGAATAGAGGCACGCGTTAATTTAGTCACTTGAAGCCTTGTCCCATTACACAAACCTTGTGATTGATTAATGTTTCTCAACAACATTATTGGGACACCGACCTTCAATGCGAGCCTATGGTTTGGGACACCCGAAAATTTTAAACCGTTGATAAATTCAGGTGAAAAGACAGCTTGGTCTATAGCACCACCACGGTCAGTTTTATCTATGTTGTCACAACTAAGATAAACTATTTCTTCACCAGGAAAGGTTTGAAGCAAATGATCGTTAATACTGTCAACCACTTCATTGGTTGGAGCAAGAATGGCCTTTTCCTGGAAGTAAGACGGATCACCTATGTTATCCAAAATGTTTGGGTAAGTGAAATCTATAATAGATTGTACGGGATCATTAGTTTCATGTATTAGAATATCTTCAGGTATATCTATCAAAACCTCTCCGTCGTGTTGTCCTCCAACATCTCCATCTCCTACTTTAAGTATCCATTCGGCAAATTCCTTTATCTCAGCCACATCCTCAGGCCGTGATCCAACCGTAAGGCGCATATTAGCGGTTAATTTTAACACTTTGCAATGATCCCACAAGTACGATTGTTTTAAAGATGCATTAACAATGTCTTGGCGGGAACCTTTTGGAATAACGGGCAGCACCTGCCTAAAATCACCGCCAAATACTACAGTCATATTACCAAAGGGCGCATCAAAAGTGTCGTACCTGTTCTTACGCAAGATATCTCTCAAGGACCTATCTAATGCCTCAAAGCACAGCTTATTTGTCATGGGAGCCTCATCCCAAATAATAAGCTTGCATTTCTTCAACAACTTCCCCAAGTCACTTTGCGCAGTTATTGAGCACGTAGAAGTCTCATCAATATTTATCGGAATATGAAACCTCGAATGAGCAGTCCGTCCACCTGACATCAATAAAGATGCAATTCCACTTGATGCAACGTTTATGACTATGTCACCATTTCTTCTAATCCCCGCAGCAAGGGTTTTCCATAAATACGTCTTACCAGTCCCTCCGTACCCGTATACAAAATAATTTCCTCCTCTACCATTTGTAACGGACGTCATGATGGTGTCATATACATTTCTCTGTTCCGTGGTTAACGCGGCATATAGAGTCTCGTATTCAGCCTGTAACTCTGATGGATTATAATCTCTCTCAGCAAAGATTAGCCTGTTACCAAAGTCGGCCATGTAACTCTCATCTGGATAAGGAAGTTCTGGAAAAGCTTTCAAACTGGTGCCTCTTGAGCGCATAAGTTGTTCGATAAAGAACAAACAAATATTCTTTTTCTCGTCGTCGCTTAGTCGTAAACCTGTATCAAAATAGCCATACATGAGGCGTAGCTTATGTATGCAAATAACAGTTGTAAAAAACAGTGAGCATTGTACGATATTTATAGACTATCACACATATCGTAAGAATCAGTAGATCATTTTTTAGTTGAGGTGACTTGCAAAAAGATGGTCTTTTAATAAGGATGATAAATCACTAATTTGTAATAAGTAACCATTTCCATTCATGTATAAATTTATATAAAAAGTTAGTAACAAAGCTAAGTTGGTGGTTATACCTGGAATGCCTAAAAGAATTCTTCTCTTGTACTCGACGTCTTCTGATAGCAAATGCCAAGTTTGCAACCAAACTGTCAATGGTGTGTCAAGCTCTTTTTGTGACAATAATGTAACAAAAAGGTCGCGCAAATGCTCAGCAGAGGACCAATGGGCTGCCTCTTTAATACCCTCAATATGTTCCTTGTCGTCCTCTAAAAGTCCCGCTGCGTAGCAGGCATCTTTGTAAGTAGGATAAACTACACCGTGGATTTTCCTTATCTCAGCGTGATTTCGACAACCTTTTTGACTGTTTAGTAGCATCCGACAATAGTAACCTTCACCTGCTGATACTGGCACATTATGAATTCTGCCAATTGCATATTGTTTCTTCCTATGTGTCCACGTTCTTTTTGGAACATTCCATACAAATTTTGTAGGAAACTCAGCGTATGTTAACTCCCTTGCTGATGGATACATTTCGTTCATATGCATCCATGATTCGAACATAGAAGCACCAACCGTTGGTTTGTGAATAACGGTTTCAAGGTCAGAGTTCTCACCAAATACAACTGGCTGGTCGCCTTCGAGATGAAATGAGAGACGTTCGACATTTGGTGTTCTATAATTTATCTCGAATCCAAATATTCTCCATGCGGCTTCACAAGCAGACAGGTACCTACAATCATAGAACGCCTTGATCTCGTCAACAGGTTTATCAATCTGTTGACCGTCTTCCGTTGTTGCTGGTTCATACAACTGTGCTGATACTCTATCAGGACCTTTGTTTATGTATTTAAACAAATATTTTATTGATCCCGCCTGATTGCACCATTCAACATTGATGTGGCATTGGTAACGTTTCAATAACACAGCGTTATACGGAATAACAAAACCGTTGTGCAGCTTATGTCCACTCTTAACAACATGGATCCCGTTATCACGTCTTCTGTATACAGGGTAGCCTTCCGAGTCAACAGAGCTGTGTTGCATAAACCTTTTAGGGAAGTGTTTCGTACACCTACCATCATCCATGCAAACCTGATTTGGGTCGTCAACACCACATGGGCCATGCATCATAAAGTCGGAAACTAACTTGTGCAGATCGGGATCCTCATTTTGGTCTGGTATCTCAGCGGATATGTGTTTGTCAATATGTTCGGCATTTGGCAGTTTGTCATCCTTATGTAGAAACAAACAAACATGTGCGTGTGGAAGCCCTCTTTTTTGAAATTCAACAGTGTATACAACTGCACAATATTGTTGAAATAAACATAATATCAGTTGTAATTCTAATTATACACATTTTGTATAACACTATAATGTTGATGAATGTGATGTGGCCTATAAGTAAAGAACATACCTGCTTGAACACGTCCGAACAAACGCAACTCTTTGATATCCTTCATCAGCTGATCGAGTTTCATTTTAAAAACTCGAGATACCACATCAGGTCGATCTGCAGATGAAAGCTTATGCTCCCGCATATATCTTTCAATCTCTGGCCATTTAGGGTTGCATGTTATCGTTATAAACAAATCTGGACAACCATACCACCTACACAATGCCATGGCATCCATATAACATTGCTGCATGTACCTTGGTCCGCCAGTGAAAGAAGAAGGCAAAATGATAGGCTTTCCAACCGTGGACGGGTCGGTATTTCCTGATGCGACGCTTTGACGCACATTTGAATACGTATCACACCTTAGTTTAGACTGTTTGGAACGATGAAAAAACATACGCTCTCTCTCAACCATGGCGAATCCATCCACAAGAAATTGCTGGAACAAACGACCTCCACGTATGAATAAATTCTCTGTATTCCGGCGGTCCTGTATCTGATAGGCAAACCACTCACGCATAGTAACTGTTCTTTCGTTCTTTTCAGTTGCTGGTTGTCCTGATTTATTTTTCTGTGGTATTCCTAAATAATACCCATCTTGCGCAGAAGGCATCAACAAAGGGTATTGCAAGGGAAGGTACATAGGATGAAAAATGTTTATACGCTGCAAACCTTCACCAAACTTTTCTATCACAATGTCCCTATCTTCTGCGCATGCATCCAAGTCGCCTACGATAAGTCCAGCAACCTCGTCGGCAGTTGGAAGATTGTATTGTCGTCCACTCTTGCCTCTCTTTGCCATGAGCTTTATTCTAATATTCTGCTCGGTGTCTTCTGTGTAGCGGTCACGTGCCCTTCTAAATGTTTTAACCAAATCACTTGATGTATCCAAAATATCTTTCACTTCATTGATAATGTTTCGATCAATAGGTGTCTTTGAATTGGAAGTGCCAGACGAAGCAGATTTTGAACCACTGTTAATAGAGTAACGGGACAAACATTAGGTAAGAGATAATGTTTATCAATCCTTTTTTGTTAAAAATGCAGTCACAATAATAAAACGGCAATCACTCACTTACCTTAAGGCAGCCGCTCTATTGTCGGTTTCGTTTTGCGTGTCATATATACAACTGTGCGAACTTTGGAGGAGTCTCAGTTTCCGGAAGTAAGCTACCAATACTATGGTACGTTTGACCATGTAAACGAAAAACATAGGGACCTCGTCCTTTCCTGTTGATTGTGTCATCAACCTTGCCACCCATTGAAGTAAACGCGAACATGCTGTTGTACGTTCTAATGTTCTTTCTGAAATTTTCACTTTTGATGTCGTCATTGCAGAATAAATCAACTAACTGTTTTGGAGCAGGAGGTGCTTGTGGAACAGAAATTTTTCCCTTGGAACAGCATATGGAATAAGCTTTTCCCACCGGATTAGGATTCCCTTGTTTTGCTTCTGCTTCCCATAACAGGGCACGGCATTCTTTACACTCGAACGTAGGATCGCCAATGTCATAGTACTCTGCACTCACGTAAAATAATATATTTTAATTAATTTTACTCTAATAAACACCATGAAAATTGTGCAATTATATAAGAATATTACTGACTTATACCTTCAGATATACCGACGTATTTGTCGTAAACTTTCCTGACAGGTCCTTCTTCATCAAGATTGAAAACAATCGGAGTGTGAGACTGTAACGTTGGTCTGGTAGACCTTTTTTGTCTTCTTGAAGATTCTCCTTGTTCGAATGTTGATTTTTTTGTTGCTAAACCACGAATGCCATTTGAAACCCCAGAAGATTCAGCACCTGTTGGACGTGCAGTACGTTGACGGATGACAGGTGTTTGAAAATTAACTGTGAAAACAAAAATAGTACAACCATGGTTAAATTATATGGGTCAAACAAATGCATGAAAACAGTATCTCTAATTTTGAAACGTACCCGTTGAAACGTTAGTAAGTGGAGTCTGTCGTTTGCGTAGTGTGCCAACAGGAGTTAATTGAGGAGTGTTTTTGTTCACAGAATTGGTGCCTATTTATATACAAATTTATTATAACAGTTTCGTCAAAACATAACGGAAAAACAAAGTAAAAAACTGAAACAAAGAAGAAAAAAAACAAATAAGATTCTCTACGGTTGGCTGTGAATCGTATAATATGTACCTTGTTTATGCGTTGACAATGGTGAACTGTTTCTTTGCAGAGTATCTACTGAAGTAGTGATACGTTGTGGTGTTATTTGAGTGTTTTGCGCAACGTGAGATGTAGCTGTAACAGTTTCGCATACAAAACACTCATTAACCAAACAAACTACTTTTAAACATAAAATAACAAAAACTAAATATTCTATTTATAGTTTTTACACACCAATGTTGGCCTATGTCCTTGATAGGAATCGTTTGGTAAGTAGATACTACGTATAATTGTTAGTGCATGTCAGTTTCTATGTATTTAATTTTGGTTATGTCTACTTAAAAATGAGAGATTATTGAGGTGTTGTATTTCATATACAGACTGTACCTGCCAAGTTTGTTGATAAGAGTGAACTGCAGACATTTGACAACGCAATTGTTAGACACGGTGGGATGGAGTTTGCGGTTGACCTGGTGACTGTAAGGCACAAACAGACACGGAAAAGGAAGCCGAGAAAGAACCATCTAACAATGATTGCAAAGGACAAATGGAAACATGTGAAAAGGCAATGCCGTTTCAGGAAGGACAAAATGATTCGATTTCAGCTTGTTGACGTGATGACTGATTTGGCGGAGACAGTTGATCCGGAGTTTCCTGTGCTTGTTCCAATATTTGATATGTGCTGAATGAAGGTGTTCAAGTGGATTTGACTTTTGTTATCGGGATTGTCAGTGGGTGTGTGTCTTTTGAAACAATGTTTAGGTGGCAAGACTTTAGTAGTTTAGTTATATGTTAAGTTGAATAATGGCTGGATACATGACTTGTTCATCCAGTCTATTATCCTAGTACGTTTAAGGTGTTATCCTACTACGTTTCGTATGTTGACAGTCAGTTCTTATTTATATATTGTTGAATCAACTTCTTTAGACTAATGCAGTCATCTGTTAATTACATTACTTCCCTTTAGGAGTGTGTTTTATTGTTTAAAGTATGCTTGCTTGTCTATGTAGTAAGAATTTTAGGTGGGTTACAATCTCATATAAAACTGAATGATAGTATGTGGGTTCGTACCTTTTTATAATGTTTGTTATACTGACATTTTATATAGCAGATTGGTAGACTTGATTGAATGCTTCAATTAATAAGTTACACATAATTAGGCTTATAAATGAGCCCATTAAATCCAAACAGCCCAATAGATTAATATCTCATGTTCCGGTCAACTGCAAAAGTCCAAAAGCTCAAGAGATTTTTTGCGTGTTTAGAAATAGAAAGATTACGTTTTCCAAGCACAAAACATCTTGAATCTTAGTTCAAACACTATCAAGTCGTTAGGTTCATGCATTATCAAAATAGTGCATGATGATAGTGGTTAGATTATCCAACTTCATGTAACATAGTGTACACAAAATACGTTAACGATGATGATTGATGTTTTTTAAAAAATGCATGATATTTGTCTAGTTGATGATCTATGTTACTGTTAAACATGTATAATACCCTAATAATGTTGAATCTGTAGATGTACGATAAAATGGTTTGTTAATGCTTATATGAATCTATCTGTAATTACATTTGTTAATGATGGTAGCATGATAACTTGGTGATGACTTGAATGGCAGTGTTCTATCAGATATATAAGTGTTGTCCAATATGTGATACGATGGGAGTATGCATCTTGTTTTCAAATATAACAGATATGTGACAATGAGTATATATCATATAACAAACTTTTTGTCCCAAAAAGGGTAATTACACATCATTATTATGTAGTGAATCTTTGTATTATGCTTCAGAGACAAAAAGAACTGAATTGATAGTTAGCCAAAAATACAAATGCTCAATACAACTGCGTTGATAGTCTTTAAAAAATACAAATGTCAGTAAATAAAAATGGGATAGTATCATAAATTTTTCATTACAACATATAAATAATACACTAAATGTGCAAGTATACATTTGTTTTGTATGAATACACAATCAATCAGTATAAAAAAAGGTCTTAACAACCAAAGTGCCAGGTGATTAGGACTGTAGGTAATACATAAACTTGATCAAGCGACTGACTTGGTTCCATAGAATATACCACACCGTTACCTGCAAAATGAACAAAACAGCCAAAAACAGGTATATAATGGTAGCTGTCAAAACCTACAAACAACTTTAAGCACAAAACTTATTTCAAATAATTAACCAAAGTACTGATTGGTTATTCTTAATAAGACATTGTCCACAACGTAAAATCAGATCAAACAGTATCACATAAGTGAGGAAAATAAAATGAAAGACCAAGATAATGGTACGGACAAAGTATTGTTTACGTGGATATCCATCCACAGCTTCCGCTTATTTAAAAAGTAAAAACTCCAATAAACACTACATTCACGGCTTCTCAACTTTAATCTCCTTGTCAAGAACCAACTTTGTCCTTTTGGTAGCACTATTCTCTTCGCCTTGGAGCAAGTCAGTCTTATCCAATGGATCAACCTTCCTTTTTTCTTGAGACGTCGTATCAGAAGACGATTGCTCGGCATTGACAACATCATTCTTTAGGGCGGCGATCGGCGTTGTGTTCTCATCGGTCTGTGACTCCAAATCCTGCGTAAAATCACCCAAATGGTAGGTTAATCATTGTAAAAAGGTATAAAACGTCGCAAGTGACAGTAGAATATGTGCAATAAAAATGTGTACAATAGCATAAATGAAAATTACTTACAAATGGCGTCACATCAGCAACCTTTAAGCTGGTGGCTTCGTTTTCAGGCTGAGATCCAAATGAAATAAAGAAATTATATGGCTAATTTTTTGGAACAAATGTCTTAGTACATGAACTTTGGTTAAAACCGTTTAAACATTTAAATTCATTTGTCACCTTTCCCGGTGTAGCGGTAGCACAAACAGATTTAATGATATCGGGATCATTAGACAAACGCAATACATTGAAGACAGGCATCAGCTTTTCTTTGTTTTTGGCATCAACAGCCACCTTAAAAACAAATTTCTTATCAACAATTTCCATAATCTCCGTCGGGAAGACAGCATCAGACTACATAAAGACATGTAAATGAGTGGACAATATAGAATGTACAAAGTGTTTCAAACAATTAGCACTGTTGATGAACAATTTATACCTTGCCATACTTATCCACCAACTGATAAGCAGTTAAGTTATTCAGAATAGCCTGCACCTCATCATTAAATAGACAAACTGATACAGTGCCAGTTTCATCTTGAACCCTCACCTGTAAGCGGAACCTAAATGCAAAAAAGTACACAGGCACTGAGGCACTAAGAGATTCAAAGAAATGCCATATCAAAGCCAGTTTAAGGGAAAGCATATACTCACTGGGTTTTGATTGACGTAGCAGCAGCATTGCATTTTGAGCACCACCATTCATTAGGACCAGCAGCCGGTTTTGGTGTGGTATCGGATTCAAGGTCAACAATATCAGAAGACTTAACCAACTTCTTTCTACATACCCTGCATCCGAGGTACCACCAACCTTCCTCCTCTTGGATAGCACAAATTGTAGCGACGATAACGAATGGAACACCCTGCATATATGTCCGGATAAGTTGGTGTTATTTCTGTACAATTGTTTTAAACATGAAAAATGAATTGGTATGATACATTTCATTACATAACCCAAAAAAAATTTATTGTTTGGAACAGTTTCATTCTACATTTAGGTATAAATCCGAGTATACCATATGTAAATGTGGGATTGTGAAAGAATTTACCTGTTCAACATCAAAAATTTCCGCAATGTTTCTATACATGTATTTGGTGACGAAATCATCTTTTGTAGAATTTTTTGAAGCAGTTGAGATACGTGATGCAGTTTGTTGAGAATCCTCCGTACCTTGAGCAGCCACCAAACTACGTATGGTTAAAAAGACAGAAGTTAGTATCGACCATATGAACGCTAATATATTAATCAATTTAAAAAACATATACAAATATTGGTTTAAGATACCTTTTCCTAAAAGATTCTACATCTTTAAATTCATTGCCAGGTATACAGTCTTTGCCGTTGAAGAGGAACAACCTTGTTCCATTGAAACCATTTTGGATGGCCATTTTTCCTGTTTATTCAAAAACATGTACAAAATATTTAAATGATTTCGGATTTATACCCATTGTCATAAGTGCACAGATAAATTGACTGAATGTAAACAGAATGTAAACGTACCATCCCAGACTTTCATCATGGCCAACTGGAGGACAGCAATGATCTTACCATGTTCATCGAGTTTATTCAAAAAATCAGCGAATTGTTGAGCAAAACTACCCCACAACGTACACGGCAACTCATTGCCCCTGTATATATGATTGTTATCAATTCAGTAAATACATTGTAAATGTTTATGCATATGTAAAAAGTTTGTTAGAATGACCTACTCAGCATCAATGATTGTGATGGGTTTCTTCTTTCCAGACCTGCCGTTTTTGTCATAAGTATCCAGGTCATCACAAGCAACAACCTGGCCTATCACATCTGCATAATGTTGAAACACAAACAGTTTCAATTCATTGGCATATCATATCATGTACTCAAGAAAAGACAAATGTATAGAAATAACTAAAACGATTCTACATACCAAACTGGCCAACTTCCTCATTCTTAAGAGATGTAATGTTTCCATATGGACGAAAGTCAAATCCATATCGAGAACCGGTGAAATCTGTGCACTTTTCTATCACAGTGTTCGAAAGAAAGCTTAGGCGGAGTGGTTTATTAACTATGCGGAACTTTGGTTGAATCTCCCCAAGACTATATCGTTGAAGGATGACAGCATTGCCCTCTTCTAATTGATGTTTGAAACCACTGACCAACGCCATCCGGACAGTTGCTTGCATCCTAGTGTTCTGGAAGTAAAAATGTGAATATTTTAAAGTTTAGTACATAAATCAAAACTTCTATACAAAATAACAATTCATATCTAAAATGCCAAAAATCAACAAACATGAGTAGATGCTTGCCTGTTCATCAAAAAACACACAAATGCTACTTAAAAACACACAAATAAAAACCCAAATTTGAAGCATAACATAAGTAGATGCTTGCCTGTTCATCAAAAACGATCATCTCCATATTAACAATATTTGGCTTGCTAAACATAGGTTGCATCCAAGTGCGAAGAATACGCACTCGTAACTTGATGTTGTCCTTAACAGGTGATAAATCGTTGATATACCCAGAAACAAAGGTTGCCATTGCTTGATTTGATATTCAACGCTTAGGTAAGACAATGAGGTGTGCATCTTTATCAACACGGAGATCCTTAATTTATACAATGTGTGCCGCCCTGAAAATTAGGGATCATATGAATCAGAAAACTTATTCTGCATACTCATATTCCCAAAATTAAGATCATTACCAAAAAGAATAAAAAAGGCCCAAATTGTTTTTAGGGTTCTTGTTGGACATTATATCAAATCATTAAAATCACTACAAAAATTAACATAAACCAATAACAATTTAAAACGCCAAACGTATTAAACCAAAATAACAATTAAACCAAATAACAATTAAACCAAAATCAAGATACTTACCAAATAAAAATAATGCCAGCGATTCAACTATTTTGAGAGGTGATATATGCATTCAATTCCAAACGTATTGCGCAAGAATTTGACATATTCAAATTTTGATTGAATGGTTATAACGCAGAATTGAAGAGCATAATTAGTTTCCAAAAATTTTTAACAGATGAGTATTGAAGAAGGTTTACAATCACCGGTTATATTATTGTGTTAAAAGGATGCATTGGGGTGTTGTACAAAGTAGCTAAATAAGGTAGTGTTTTTAATAATAAAATTTAATGCAATGCTTTAGGGGGGTGGTACAGTATTTTAGTATATTAGATAGTATAGATATTTTTATTTGAATTATGGAAAAGATCTCTACGCGCTTATACACAATACAATAAATTCCATTTCTTGAAGAAAAAGAAAGAAATAAAAGAGAACATAAACAGCCATTGATTATTAAGGTACGTAAATTATTATTTAGTTTAAATATGTTCCGAATGAGTTTATCCATCATATAGGATCACTTAGAGGTGTTAAAACGGGCGGGTTGGGTGCGCACAGGCAACGGGCCAAACGGGCACTAGCCCAATGGGCACGGGCTTAAATGGGTACGGGCTTAAACGGGCACGGGCCAAACAAGCTGATGTTACGCGAATCGTTTTAGAAAAGACCTAAAATGACAAGAAAAAATTCCTCAAACGTAATGCCTCATTGATATTTAAGTAACTAAATATACTATATTTATAAGTTTTTCATTAAAAATAATTTAATGTTGAGAAAAACATGTACCCATTAAATGTCATTTAACTTCTAAATGGTCAATACATGCCCATTTCAGAAAAAGGAAGCGGCCAAATATGCTCAAATATGTTAAAATTTTGTCAATTTAGCCCCCTTTTTTTACAAATTGCCACCTCTACAATCACTGTTGCTTGAAAAAGATATGCCGTTCGGACATGTGTCTTGTCCAAATCATGGCTACACGCTTGGTCTACCATCCCTGCCTTAAGGTTTACTACATGTATAAGTGTTGATCATCTCACTGAAAGAGAAGAAATAAACTACATTAAGTTGATTGATTGCACTCTTTTAAGATATGCCCATCGAATGTTTTCATCTTCACTTAGACATTGGGAAATTGACATTGCCTTTTCCAGTTGAAAATTGGTTTCAAAGTACTAGCCTCTAGAAATTGTCTCAACTCTCAAGGAACTTTCCCTAAGAATATGTGGTAAGAAGCTACTATAAAGAAAATGTGGCTTTAGTGACGAGAATTGTTTTTGGTCAGTATCTAGATGAAAATAGTGACGATATATTTTATGGTCATTAATTTCTAGGATGCGATATTATCTTATCAAAACCTAAATATCATAAGGCTAGGCATCGATAAAGAAATCTATCACATATAAATCCAGTGATTAAGTGTGCGTTCCTACACGTACTCGAGTTGCTAGATGTGTGCAAAAGTGAAGGGGCACTTCATAACTTATTCTCTTCTTGTAGCTTACTTGAGAATATATCAATTCTTTTCCCCCAACATTTGGACACTATAAAAGTGAAAAACCTTCGTTATCTTCGTGAATTGCAATTAAATGTAAGAGATAATACAAGGGTTTAGGCTATTAGATAGCCACCTACTTTCTCAAATATACCGATATGGTATGTGTACTGAATTTATTGCCTAGATGGTACGTGTACTTTTGATTTCGTGCTAATATGGTCACAAAAGTGTGAAATGTTATTTTTTTGGCAAAAAATGGTCCCTTGTGGTTTGTTTCTTTTGCAAAATCAGTCCTTTTGCGTGATGTTTTTAAAACGTGATGTTTTCTCTTATTTATGGATGCCCAACATCATCAGTGAAGATCTTAATTCAAAATCATAAAATTCTCAATGTCTACCCTACCGGGTACCAATCTTAATTCAAAATCATAAAATTAATTAAATCCTTAAAAACTAAAATTAACATTAACCAAAGATTTTGTATTTGTGACCCACCATTCCTCCACTACACAGCCACCGTTCACCACCGCATTTAACCAAAGATTTTGTATTTGTGACCCATTAAAAGTCGAAGGCAAACTTCCGGTTAAATCATTATAACTCAGCTTAAGACTTTGCAAATTCTGAAAAGTACCAACACTAGAACAAAAAGTGGATTTGGCTACACCGAATATGTGTGACGATATACATATAGTCACATATAATTTTTAGGCCGTGTGTGACTAAAGGTCGCGCGACCATAGGTACTCTATGGTCACGTGTTTGACTTTTTTTTAGTCTCTATTGCAAAAGAGTAACCAAAACCGTAACATGTGTGACTAATTAGGTACAAATTTTGTTGGATTAATCCGTATTAGTGACCATAAACACTGTATAGTCACACAAAGCATGTTTGTTTTGGGTATTTAATCACATACAATTAAGCCAAAAGTGGCCAAAAGTGTTAATAAGTGTGACCATATGTTGTTTAAGGTGAAGAAATATGCCTTTTGTGTGACTATTGATCATCCAATGGCCACTTGAATTTTTCGTTTGTGTGGCCTTTTGTAACATTTAGTCACACAAAGCATGTTTGTTTTGTATATTTAGTCACATACAATTAATCATAAAGTGGCCAAATGTGTTAATAAGTGTGACCATATGGTGTTTAAAGTGCAGAAATGTGTATTTTGTGTGACTATTGATCATCCAATGGCCACATTAATTTTATGTTTGTGTGGCCTTTTCTAACATTTAGTCACACAAAGCATGTTTGTTTTGGGTATTTAGTCACATACAAATTAAGCATAAAGTGGCCAAAAGTGTTAATAAGTGTGACCATATGGTGTTTTAAGTGAAGAAATGTGTGTTTTGTGTGACTATTGATCATCCAATGGCCACATTAATTTTATGTTTGTGTGGCCTTTTCTAACATTTAGTCACGCAAAGCATGTTTCTTTTGGGTATTTAATCACATACAAATTAATCATAAAATATCCAAAAGTGTTAATAAGTGTGACCATATGTTGTTTAAGGTGAAGAAATATGTCTTTTGTGTGACTATTGATCATCCAATGGCCACTTGAATTTTTCGTTTGTGTGGCCTTTTCTAACATTTAGTCACACAAAGCATGTTTGTTCTGGGGATTTCGTCACATACAATTAACCATAAAGTGGCTAAAAGTGTTAATAAGTGTGGCCATACGGTGTTTAAAGTGAAGAAATGTGTGTTTTGTGTGACTATTGATCATCCAATGGCCACTTGAATTTTATGTTTGTGTGGCCTTTTCTAACATTTAGTCACACAAAACATGTTTCTTTTGGGTATTTAGTCACATACAATTAATCATAAAGTGGCCAAAAGTGTTAATAAGTGTGACCATATGGTGTTTTAAGTGAAGAAATGTGTGTTTTGTGTGACTATTGATCATCCAATGGCCACATTAATTTTATGTTTGTGTGGCCTTTTCTAACATTTAGTCATACAAAGCATGTTTGTTTTGGGTATTTAGTCACATACAAATTAAGCATAAAGTGGCCAAAAGTGTTAATAAGTGTGACCATATGGTGTTTTAAGTGAAGAAATGTGTGTTTTGTGTGACTATTGATCATCCAATGGCCACATTAATTTTATGTTTGTGTGGCCTTTTCTAACATTTAGTCACGCAAAGCATGTTTCTTTTGGGTATTTAGTCACATACAAATTAAGCATAAAGTGGCCAAAAGTGTTAATAAGTGTGACCATATGGTGTTTTAAGTGAAGTAATGTGTGTTTTGTGTGACTATTGATCATCCAATGGCCACATTAATTTTATGTTTGTGTGGCCTTTTCAAACATTTAGTCACACAAAGCATGTTTCTTTTGGGTATTTAGTCACATACAATTAAGCATAAAGTGGCTAAAAGTGTTAATAAGTGTGACCATATGGTGTTTTAAGTGAAGAAATGTGTGTTTTGTGTGACTATTGCTCATCCAATGGCCACATTAATTTTATGTTTGTGTGGCCCTTTCTAACATTTAGTCACACATCGAATTAAGCAAACTGTGACCAAAAAGTGTTAATAATTGTGACTATATGAATCTTTTAGTCACATATAAGAAATCAATATATATCAAAACAAATTCAAATATATATATATATATATATATATATATATATATATATATATATATATATATATATATATATATATATATATATATATATATATATATATATATATATTCAAAATATATTCTAATACAATAAAATTGGAATGTATATAAAATTGCAATGTCGTACATAATAAAATTCTCAATAATTTAACGACTTCTGACTCTTGATCTTCTTAGCTTCCTTTTGCATGGCATCACTAGAGATGTAGCACTTCGTTTGTAATTTAGGTGCAGTTCTGTTCTCACCAATCAGTTTTATGGTACTTGGTGGTGTTACCTGTAGGAAACAAAAGCCGGGTGTATCAAACACTGAATTAAATATGAAGAATGATATATGTAGGTTTATAAAACACATTCATCTATGTACCTTTTCATCGAAAACCACTTGATCCTTTGGCCATGCATAAAAACCACCTACTGCATCCTTAACTGTTTTGAAACCGTTACTTCCTACATCCGATATGCATGCTGCATCCACTAAAGATTTTTCAATAGACAGTCTGTAGCAATCCTTTGGGAGTGGTTTGTTATGAAGCATTTGTTTTCCATCAGTTTTGTACACGGTACCCTCCGCAATAATAGTTGATTTCTTTAAGTGCCACAGTCTGCACTTAATTACCTAAAAAGATAATTTATTGCATGTATATATGTATCAGTAATTATATAAACTAAAGAACATATGAAAATGTTTAAATACATACTTGTGGTAGTACTGTTAATGGAGACTCATTTTCTTGTGATGCGGAAAGTTGACGTGAAGAATCCTTTCGTTTTGATCTAGTCGATATCTTAGATGCAACAGATTTAACAGTTTCCTATATATATAATACACGGTAAATAATACATGTATGTAGAATTCAAAAATCCCAGGGGGATGATTTATTACTTACACTTATTTCCATTTCCTTTTCAAAAGTTGCAAGTCCATTAGACTTCTCAATGCTCGCAACTTTCTCACGTCCAGCAACACGTGTTCCGGCATCCTCATCAGCACTGCTATTTAAAAGATTAATGTTCACCGGAGACACCTGAAATATAAATTGTTTAAGAAGACTGCAGCAGTATTTAAAAGGGTAAAAAAAAGATGGACTGTTACTTTCTTATGTCTTACTTCCGTTTGTGTCAATGGAGTTGAAGTTGACTGCAACTGCCCCATTTGTGCAGCCAATTGTTTCATAAAATCCTGTATTACCGCCTCTTTTTCTTGACGTTGGCGCCTCTCATTATCAAGTTCACTTTGAAGTAACACCACTCTTTCATCAGATGCTTTTCTGATTCGAGGCAGATCAAAATACCTCCTGTAGGTTACTCCACCTCCCACTCCTCTCGCATATCCTCCCTTTTCCTTACCTAATACAACTGTCATGGCAGCAGTGCCATGATCAAGCTTCAAGATTCCTTGTTTGATCTTGTCGTCCTTTTCTTTCTGCACACACAATATGGGAAATAGGTTATTTAATTCTACCAGTATTAACTTGTAACTAAAAGTATTAACTAAAACACTACCTGTATTAACTTATAACTAACAGTTTTAACTAATACAGTAGCAGTATTAACTTATAACTAAACAAACATAATAATAAAATTTGCAGTCAAACTTACAAAATTTTCTCCCACTGATCTGATATCATCATCGTGATATTCTCCGTCTTTTTTCACCCTTCCTTTCAACCACAGCGTACCCTGCGGTGGCTCTTCATCTGGTTCAATTTCTTTACTCTCGATCTTATAAACATCAAATACATACAATGTAAGATAAACGAATATAAACGAAAGTATGATGCTATTAAATGCAAATGTGAAAATGTTTACTGTTACCATTTTTTCTATCACACGGGCGTATCCACCTCGTCCCATTGTATGATCATAAACAGACTTGGAATGCGACACTTTAGCTTTTGCTGATCTCACCTTGCAACACAAAATCATACGGCGTTTAGATGTAGTAATGCTGATAGTATACAACTAATACATATGAAAACATATGAAAAGGTGAAAGATATTTGAACTTGAATAAAAATAACTAATTAACACCTTTTATTCCTCGCTGGCTGTGTAGTTTACAAAATTAACCCAATCTTCGGCTTTTATAATTGCACTATACTTTGCCGGGACTTCATTTAGTTTTGAAAGGGTATTTTGGTTGGGCAATATGTAGTTTTGTATCAATTTTATTCTGAAATTCCTTAGAAATTGACCAAGATGATTCATTATCAGCTTTCTGACCGTCAAGTCAACATCAAAATATCGCTGCAAAGATTAACAAATTGTTGTTAATTAGTTGCACATACTGTAAATGCAGAGATAAACTTATTAACACCTTGTACCTACGACAGCCAAGCCACTACTATTAAAAAAAAGTATATGTGTACCGTGATTTCATCCCACATTTTATCTCTTGCTTCTGAATCAACCTTCCTCCAGGTTAGAATCGTGACACCTATATGCTCACGAACCAAATCACCTAAAAAACTCGAAAACAATGCTCTGTTTTTTCCTGATAACCTATCCAGTGCATCGAAGGTTACACTGACCTTTATTCCGTCTGTTTTTCCATATTCCCTGCAAAACTTAGCTAACCTAGTTATGCCTCTCTTAACAACATTCGCATTTGAATGGTTGTTTCCAGCATCCTCACCCTCATCTGAATACGTCTCTGATTCTTATTCTAAAGTGTTTTCATTTTCACGATCAGAATAAACTAAATCATTTGGATAATTGATTTGCGTTGCCATGATTCGTCAGAAGTAATGTGTTAAAGAAAATTAGTAAACTTAATTGGTAAATAATGGTGTAAAAATTGAAGTTCTGGTTGTTTTGCTTGAAGCCTGATTTATTGGAGTAAAATTAGGGCTAATGATGGGCAGTTTTTCAATTAAGGAAACCATAATTTTCAAAGTAATTTTAAAAATTTTGGCTAAAATTTGGCTCCAAATTTGATAATTTTAAAATGTGGCTCCAAATTGATAATATAGCATCTAAATACTTATTTTTTGGCTACAATTTAAATATGAATTAGAAAATCTAATTTTTGAAAAATCAAACAATTTTTGAAACCAAAAACACCCCTGACAGAAATGGTGCTTACCCACAGTCCCAAACACCCATATTACTTCAAACCAGCTGTGTCAAAGCAACATATAACTGCAGATACACTAAAATCACCACATGGCGCATACAAATGAACAAACAAAAGCTAAAAATGTACTTAAAGCAATTAATTAAGAAACTATAACTAATAAGCAGTTTCAGATAAACAATTAAGCACAAAAATAGGCAAATCAAACCAAGAACTGCTGATACATCAAACAGCCCTAAGACCTTACTTTAAGCCTATAAATAAGCTATTTATAAGCAATTAGATAAGCTATAACATCCTCAAGCAGTCAAAAAGAATCAAAAAAACATGTAAATGCAATTAACTTAAAGCAAAAACAACAACAAAAACACCCTAAATCTAGTGGTTCAATAAAAAATAATACATTCTACCAGTGCGAATATGAAATTAAACACCACAACCAATTCCTAAATTCAAAACAACATGAAAAAAAGATGAAACAAACTAGCGAACACATTACTTATATTAACAAACATATTTAGCATTCGTATGGATAAACCGTCAAAAGATCCATACATATTCCATTGTTAATATATCTACATACCATCCCGTTAAACCAAGACATTAGACATTAGACATTAGACATAAACAGATGACACTAGAGCAAAAGAAAACATCCCATTCCATAGCGAGAAACGCTTCAACCATTCATCGCCTGAATTTGTTCTTCCTTGGTATCGATTTCCTCCTAAGATTGAGTAATGAGATCATTCAACCCCTGCAGCTTAGACCTCGCAGCCTCCCTGTCATCCCTAAGATCCATCAAAGTGTAAGGACCTAATGTTTAAAAAAGGCAAAATAAGTCCTCCTTCTTTTAAACTATGACTATAAATTAGGGGGTGTTGATCCGTTCGGTTATCGGGTTTTGTTTCGTTAAATCAGTTATATTTTTATTTCGGTCAACACGAAAACCGAAACGAACCGAACTATAATTAAACCAAAGCGAACCGAAAACCGATTATGAATTAAGTTCGCTTCTTGGGTTGACCCGAAATTAAGCTCGATTCTTGGGTTGACACATATGGTTTTAAACCGAAAATGGATAATTAAGTTCGCTTCTTGAGTTGACACAAAATTATTTACATTTTAAGCCATGGCTTCCATAATTAGCAACCTACAAACATAATGTATGAGTAAATGGGACGAAAACGTGCAAAACAGCTGGAAACGGACGAATGTGTGCAAAAACTTATACAAACGGACTAAAAGATGAAAAAACCAGCGAAAACGTGCAAACACGGACGGAAACCTGTAAACAAAAACGGGAATGTATAAAAACCGATTAAAAGGGACAAATACGTAAGAAAACGGACCAAAATAAATTAAAACAGACGAAAACGTGTATAAACGTACGAATCTGTGTAAAAGTGTAAGAAAACATATGAAAACTGGTTAAAAATTCTTATAAACGTACGAAAATGGGTAAAAACGGATGAAAACGGGGTAAATGGGACGAAAACGTGTTTCAGCTGGAAACGGACGAATGTGTGTAAAGACTTATACAAACGGACTAAAAGATGAAAAAACCAGGAGAACGTGCAAACAAAAACGGGAACGTATATAAACCGATTAAAAGGGACAAATACGTAAGAAAACGGACCAAAACGTATCAAAACAGACGAAAACGTGTATAAACGTACGAATCTGTGTAAAAGTGTAAGAAAACCTATGAAAACGGTTGAAAAATTCTTAAAAACATATTGCATTTGGGTATAAACGGATGAAAACGGGGTAAATCGGACGAAAACGTGCAAAAAAGCTGGAAACGGACGAATGTGTGTAAAAAGTTATACAGACGGACTAAAAGATGAAAAAACCAGCGAAAACGTGTAAACACGGACGAAAACCTGTAAACAAAAACGGAAACGTATAAAAACAGATTAAAGGGGACAAAGACGTAAGAAAACGGACCAAAACGTATTAAAACAGAAGAAAACATGTATAAACATATGAATCTGTGTAAAAGTGTAAGAAAACGTATGAAAACGGTTGAAAAATTCTTAAAAACATACGAAAATGGGTAAAAACGGATGAAAACGGGGTAAATCGGACGAAAACATATGTAAAACATATGAAAATGTATGAAACGTTTGAAAATATACGTTAATATGTAAAACAGATGAAAACGTATTCAAACGGACGGAAACATGAAAAAACTAGCGAAAACGTGTAAACACGGACGGAAACTTGTAAAAAAATGGAAACGTATAAAAACATATTAAAGGGGACAAAGACGTAAGAAAACAGACCAAAACGTATTAAAACAGACGAAAACGCGTATAAACGTACGAATCTATGTAAAAGTGTAAGAAAACGTATAAAAACGGGCGAAAAATTCTTAAAAACATATTGCATCTGGGTAAAAACGGATGAAAACGGGGTAAATCGGACAAAACCGGACTAAAACATATGAAAATGTATGAAAAGTTTGAAAATGTACGTTAATATGTAAAACAGATGAAAACGTATTCAAACGGACGGAAACATGAAAAAACTAGCGAAAACGTGTAAACACGGACGAAAACCTGTAAACAAAAACGGAAACGTATAAAATTAGATTAAAGGGGACAAAGACGTAAGAAAACGGACCAAAACGTATTAAAACATACGAAAACGTGTATAAACGTACGAATCTGTGTAAAAGTGTAAGAAAACGTATGAAAACGGGCGAAAAAAGTCTTGAAAAAAGTAAACAACCCCTAACTCATATAGTATGGCTAAACATATGTGTCAGCATCTTATTGTGGACAGCAGGAGGACCCACTTCTTCACATCTATACTACATATAAAGACATCATAATCCAAAATATAAAATAACGAGGCTACAAAAACCCGTGCGTTGCTCCGATTGGGTAAGGGTTGAATGTATACGTGTTTTTTACGTAATATTGTAAGCAAGTAGTTACATGTAAGGTATTGCAATTGATGTTATCATAAGTTTTGTATTTTAAGTAGTCTATTTAATATCTTAATAGCGATGCACAGGAACTATATCCAAGTTTTGATTGCCTAATGTTTGAGTAAATTGCTGAGTTGGTATCGCCATGGTCTTTGCGGTAGTAATTTTGATTACGCAATAGGTCGGAGGTAAATTCTTGTTGCGTAATGTTGTTGTAACCTTGTCGGGTAATGTTTACGTGGGTTTCGTTATGCAAATTTGCATGGTTCGCAAATTAATAACCACCGCATTCATTGTTTGCCAAAGTTGTAGTGTCTATAAAGCAAGATTAGTCTTCTTCAGTTCTACTGTAGATGACTACATAGTAATGATGACTAACTTTGATTTTGGTCAATGTGCTACATTGTAAAGATGACTAACTTTGATTTTGGTCGATGTATTGCAGTTGACATGTAACTAATTTTCAAACTTTTGATTACAATATGCAATTTTTTTTCCTCCTGAACAAAATTAGATATGTAAATTTTAATACCCAGCTTCTTGATTAACCATAAATTTGTATTAATATTTTTATTATAAGAAGTTGAGATAATAAACCTTTTAGACATGTTTAGTCATTAATTTAAATTTAAACTGTGTATATAGGGGCTGCTTTAGATCCAATGAAAAAATGAAGGGTTTAAATTGCAATATTAGATATCTTCCTAAATACTCCTTCATATCACTTTTTTTTAACTATTGCATATCACATTTATGCATGGAATAATATCAAAGGGCTACAGTAATACCCAAAATAAATTTTCCGATGCCTCTTGAGTGTTTTTTGTGATTATTTGTGCAAATTGTGAGGTACATTGTAATTATTTATACTTACCTAACCATAAAATCAACACACAATTATCAATAAGTTTAACCCTAAACACACAACTATCAATAATTTTAACCCTAAACACACAAAATGTCTTCCACACCTAATATCGATGAAATGAAAGCTGCCACTGAATCCGGCAAGCTCAGCGATGCTTTCAGGTTGTTGATATTGGAAGACATATCAGAGGAGAAAAAGTTTATCGAGCGGATGGGAGAAGAGAGAAGCGTTCTGAGGGAAACTGTTGCCAAAAAAGAACCGACAATCGATGAGGCTGCTAGATTGTTTACTCGTTTCAATGCTGTTGCAGCAACTGGTGAGTTTGCCCTTCGTGAGATACAGTTGAAGGATCGAAGGAAGATTGATTTGCTGGCTCAGCTTTTGGTGCTATGTCGTCGGAGTCTGTCAGAGAAGGAGGAGTTCTTGGAAGACTTGGATGAAGTTGATGAGTCTGAAGATGGAGAATAGGAAGCTTTGGAAGTTTTTTTTGTGTTTTGATGTATATTTGATTGTTGTATGGATGCTTGCTATTGACTGCTACTTTGCTAATATAATTATAACTGTAATGGATGTAAATGATCAATGATCATGGTTTTAGGTTTTAATGCTTTATTAACTTGAAGAAATAATTTAGTTTTATTTATTTATTTACTTTTATTAGAAAATGGTCAAGTAGTGTGTGTTTGACTTTCAGTATTTCACACATTTGTCTCTCTTACACTCGGTCAAAACACGCAGTTAGATTCAAATAGTAGATTTAGGGTTTTCAATCAAACGCAAAATCAATCAAAATAAATGTTATTAAATGAAATACTCTTGAGGGCTATTATAAAGGGCTTGATTCTCTTCCGATTGAGCCTAATATCTCAGGTATAAATGTTATAATTTACTGCTAGTTTGTTAGTTTAGGATGTTTATTGATTTATAGATGATATTGTGTTATGTTAGTTTAGGATGTTAGTAAGGGTATTAGTCATTTGCATAGGAAAAGTAGTTGTTTGATGATTTATGGCTCATTAGTTGAGGTAATAACGATTACGTGTTATACATGCAGTGTGGGTAGGTGAACATCGATTTGACGTTAGTTGATGCAAAAGGTGGGGGTGTTGAGGATATTGTGATGATATGGGAGTTGGCAACTAAGAAGAATGGGAGATTTGCTCATACTGTCATAGAGAATACAGTTACGAAGCAGCAGTTTAATTTTATTTGAAGTATATATCATTAAAAATATGCGTTTGTCGATTAAAATCCGTACTTATTTTATAAAAGTTTGCAGGGCTAGTGAATGCAGCACAAATTATAATGATGTTTTAAGCTTGACGGGGCTTTCGGTTTAGTAGACGCGAAGAATGAGATTATTGGTCAATGAGGCAGCGGAGCAAATTGCGTTCGCTGATCGCATAATAGTCAATAAGGTATGCAGTTTATTAACTATAAAAAGCATAGTTAAATGTTAATGTATATTAACTATAAAAACCATTATTTTATTTGGAAATATTGAAACTTGCAAATCAACGTTTTTATCTTAAAATAGGTTTGTCATATGAAATTAAGAAAAAAAAAAAGTTAGGGTCAATTCATTGCTAACCTGATGTTTTAATAACGACCTACTTATTTGCACATCTTGACTTTGGTTCAGTTAGGAAATGTGTTCTTGATTATGATGAATGAATGACCCAGTTAGGAAATGTGTAATGTGATGATTTTATTGTGATTTGGTTAAGGTTATGTGATTAGATGGACAATTAGTTTGCACATCTTGACTTTGGTTCAGTTTTAATGTTAAAATTGATTATTTCCTTTTTGCTTTAAGCGCGGTGTAAGCTTACCAACAAAATGAAGGCTATGATGAATTCTGACGGGTAATCCAATTTTTTGCCCATATATTGGCTTGGCAGCATGTTAAGGTTGCAGCCATGGTGGGCAATCCAATTTTTTCAAACTGCTACCCTATCTGAGCCTGTATTTTGTGACTAATGGATTATCTGTATGTTAAGCTTACCATGACCATCAACGCTTTGATCAATTATGACGGGTAGTTTTAAACTTGAGATTGCCCATATCTTGACCTGGTTTATAGCAATGTATAGACGATTATGTCACATGTTTGTGACCGTTTTATTTTATATGCATAATATTATCACAACCTTGTACTTTAATGAAGTTGGTAAATTTCTTCAGGTCAATCATGTTTCATTGTGGCTGGCGTCTGTTGGCGTCACGTGTATATATAGTTTCTGTTAGAAGCTATATATAATTATTGGTCCCTATCATACACCCGTCCCAATGAATCATGATTGGCTCGAAGATGTTAAGCATCTGTGTAAAAGGTAAGCATCATAAAATTATTTAACACAAACACTGGATTTTATTTGATAAAATATCTTACAACCACATGCCAAAGGCTAAAACCAAATATTACAACAACATTCAAAATAAAATTCAAGACAAGTACATAACTGCAAATTCAAAGACCAGCATAAACAAGACATCATGACCAACAACAGCTTCCCCCAGCTATGCAAACACACTTACCAATCCATTAAGCCCTTAAGTTTCTGAATGAACACATCATGATTGCGAAAATTTAGCTCCAATCCAGCTGCCAAAATGCGCATTTGCATGAGCTTTTCTTCATCTCTTGCCTGAATTTCTCTTAGATATTCTGCAGTTTTCTGGGCATAAATGTTCCCAACTGTTTTTAACTCTTGAATAAAAGTAAGCCTCTCACTAGTAAAACTCATCAAGCTAGTGCATAGGACATTCATTTGTTGTGACATGTGAATGTCCTGACCTGCAACTTGGCGACAGTACAACACTAGCATCTCAGACTAGTTATTCGAATTGGCTTCTGCTCTAAGCTGATCACACTTAGGGCGTCTAGACATTGTGTTTTCTTCCTTCTTTATTACAAGTTATGAAAAGTAAGGCTATATGTTTTGCTTAGTGATAGACCCTCTTAAATAGGAAAAGTAAGGCTATATGTTTTGCATAGTGATAGGCACATGTATAACATATAATTAGACATTGACTACCATTTGCATGAAAACAAAATACACAGAATCACTACTGTTTCTGCAGATTTCATATTGATTCACTTGGAAGGTATCTAACACAAATAGCATGCAAGTAAAAGCCAAATTTATTACTATTTGCATACAGGCAGTGCTAAGTTAATACTGGCAGTGCTAAGTTAATACTGGTAGTGCTAAGTTAATACTGGTAGTGCTAAGTTATTGAATAGTATGTTTCTTATTTAAAAAGTACCTACAATTATATACTTTATTACAACGTTTAACTTTTTTTGTTACCTGGATTCCACAGGTTTTTTATCATCACAGTGAACGTGACATTCAAGGACGGGAAACATCGTACAAAAACATTGCAAACGTTGATGCACTGGCAGTGATTCAATAACTACATTGTATATTCGATTAACCAATATTGTATTCGACATATGTATTTATTTGCGAGAAGTTACGACATCGCGTATGTTAATGTAATATTATTTATTTGTATGTTAAGGTACTTAATTTTTAAGGTGATTCTACCAAATATTTTGTATGTATATAATCAAGGGTTTAGGTCATAAAATAGTAGCGTACTTTTTCAAATGTATCATTTTGGTACGTAATTGTTCTACTAAAACTTACATATTTGCATATATACCCAAAACATGCTTAAGTTGCATTAAGTTGCATTGTGTAAGTTGCATTGTGTAATATATTTAGATGTTACTCTTTGTGTATGGCTAGATGGTTCTTCCCTATTGGAGTTATTGTTAGTGTAATAGGGATTGTTTCCGTGTGGTGTGTCACTCGGATTTAGTGGTTGTTCAAGCTAGGCTTGAGGTTAATGTGGTACTTCAGCCACATTCCATTGTACTTATTTGACTTGGGTGATTAATATACTTAACCAGGGATTGTTGTCCCTTTTACCCAAAAAAATACATCATGCATTAAAAACTTGTATTATGGAGAAATATGCAACTTTTTGAGTTTTAGTGGGTATATATGCAATGCTCCCATAATACAAGCTAAAAAAATAAAACAAAAAATCCTTCTCTTAATTAATAGTAATCATTGCAGTTTTGAGAACCGTGATATATTACGGCTACACTTAATCACATAGTCAAAGCAAAATATTCAAGTCTATCTTCTTCAACACAACAACCGCATCATCAGGTAATGTTACACATTGGTTTTTTTTTTCTTTTGTTTTTTTAACCATGAACTGCAAATGTAAAGTCATTAATATGCATGTTTCTGATATGCTGATGGATACAAATGCATGTTTGGTATTTTTTTTTCAATGTTTAACATATCCTAAAGAATATAGTATCCTTTGATCATAATGTAACAGCCGTTTTATTAGAACTATATGTGATTTGATTCTTTAGAATATTGTGTGACATGTAAATATAGGATGATTTGAATAAAAAAAATCATGGATATATGTGGATTGTGGAAAAACGTAGCAGCTATGTGTTAAATAGCTAATTAGACAACTTGTAAACATATGTTTAATCTAGGTTAGTATAGCTTTTATATGATTTGGTAAAGCACTACACCTTATGTAATTAATTATCTGAGCTTAGGTTTAAACATTGGATGAAGCAATGGCGTATGGTATGTTGGGTAGATTATGGATTTCTTACTAGATTTTAACAAACGTATGGGGTAAGATGATTAAACGTAAAAAAATACAGATTTTTACTCTAAAAGGAGTATATGATTATTGATTTTTGAAACATAGTTAAATATGTAGTAGTACATCTTCAATCATTTTTTGTTTGAAACCTTAATGATAAATATGTATTGATCATCTAAGACTTGTATTAGTTGGTGGAAATGTTATGCATATGTGATAACCTTATTGACCATTAAGACGATTGTGGTTTTAAAATAGAATGAGCATCCAATTGTTGGTGGAGGCAAACCGCACAAACATTAGGACATTGCAAGTAAGTTGTACTTAAAATGCTTACATAAGGTTATAAATTTATCATTGTAAGCATCAAATTGATATACATGCTTACTTTTTAAATTTAAGATGCTTCCTGCTTTGTTTACTGAAACACTGTACCCCAAGAAGCGTTGGATATACATAATCCACAATAGGGGAACCAAACATAAGGTTTACTGGAAATTGGTTCGTGGTCGCATTACTTTGCAAGGGTCCGAGTGGCAAGCTTTTATTGATCAAAACCAATACATCAATGTGGCCACATTCCATTTCATTCGTCAGGAAGAAGACTGTTATTATGTAACAGGGTACAACGATGCAGGCCACGAATGCCCTGGATACGATCTGGCTCTTCTAGGTTACAGACAACGTAGGTGCCTGGTTACGTTGGATGAATATCCTGCACAACCTCTGGTAAGAAAAAAATGTTTATCAATACATTGTATAAGTTTGTTGAAAATGGGGATTATTTTAATTGTTTGACCCGCTAATGTTTTCTTTAAACTAAACTGTTACGTAGGTCATTCCTTGCAATTTCAGGGACAATACTGACAATAACCAATTTGACGTTCATGTTGCTGGCGTGGCCGTAGCAGTTATCACTCACCGTCAAATTGAAATACTGGAGGAAAACAGACACGTGCATGAGTTTGGTGGGTACGGATGGAATGTATTGTTTCACGATGAAAACCTGTTTGCTGGCACAAGAGTTGTTTTCACAAATCTCCTAAACAATACTCTTTCCCTGATGCCATTTGCTGAAAATGGATTGATGATGCGTTCTGAACTTGTGCAACGTATGGAGCTGAATCGTACAAGACCGTTCATGAGAAACCCTGTAGATGAAGGTATGTTAATCAAAGTGTAGACATAATCTATGATTTTATTTTAAAAATAAACCTTTCCATATAATAGCTTTTAAATTATTTACCATTTTTATTAAATTCCAATTGCAGATGAGCGTATGAAACACATATGTGCATGGAACGAATGTACAGAGCATGAAAGTGAAAGGGATTGTTTTTACGCGCCCATCCTTGCATATGTCACGGACAGGAGTCGTTTGGTAAGTAATGATACAAATCGGACCATTTCAGTCATTATCTGCTTTCGCAAAAACTAATATATGCTTCAACACATGGACATACTTGTGTTGAGCATACTATATTGTTCTTTTTAATGCAGAACATACCACATAAGTTTACGAAGCGAAATCACATGTGGAAGTACCATAACGTACTGCTGAGATACCGGGAAGACATGGAGTTTTATATGAACGTGAATCTGCAACACCACATCGATAGGCCTAGAAGCAAGAACCACGTTACCATAAACGCCAGATGGAGAGATATTGTTGAGGAGTGTCAGTGGGAATGAAACAAAATGGTCAGATTCAATCTTGTTGACTTTGTCATCGACGACCAAGCTTCGGTGCCTTCCCGTACTCCAGTTATAATTCCAGTATTTAGCATGTGTTAAAACGTAATTCCAGGCGTTATCAGTTGTTATTGGTAGACATGTTCATAAACAGATTTTAGGATTGTGTAGGATTTAGTTGGCTTCATTTAGGGTGTGTGTTCCCAAGTAGTTGAAGCCATTCATGAGATGGAATGTAAACTACTTAGTATAGCCCCTATTTGGAAGTGTATGGTTCATAGTGGTGCATTAAAAGGTGTTCTTTGTGATGGTTTTGTGCTGGTTGTCATTTGTCCATGGTTGTATGATATAGGCAGTTTTTTTTGTTATCAGACTTATAAGAACAGTTATATCAGATATTGAATAGAGTTGCCTAGTATGCAACTTGATATGGGACTTGTCCATATCAGTGTGTGTTGATTTTTTCATTTTACAAAGTTTCCTTGACTAATACAAGTTCGTCTTTGCACCAAAAAAAATATATTTTGTGTTGTGGTCTACTTATAAACAGAAAACTTTAGTGGTTAAAGCTGCCAGTACAAAGTTAAGTCTGGTAGGTTAGTTTTAGTGGTTAAGGCTGCCAGTACAAGGTTAAGTCTGGCAGACATAAGCTAAGTCTGTTTAGTATTCGTAGTTAGTTCTGTTTATGAAAAACATAATAGTTTTTTGTGTGACTATTGATAATCCAATGGCCACATCAAATTTCTTTTTGTGTGGCCATTTCTAACATTTAGTCACACAAAGCATGTTTCTTTTGGTTATTTAGTCACATAAAATTAAGCATAAAGTGGCCAAAAGTGTTAATAAGTGTGACCATATGGTGTTTAAGGTGAAGAAATATGTCTTTTGTGTGACTATTGATCATCCAATGGCCACTTGAATTTTATGTTTGTGTGGCCTTTTGTAACATTTAGTCATACAAAGCATGTTTGTTTTGGGTATTTAGTCACATACAATTAATCATAAAGTGGCCAAAAGTGTTAATAAGTGTGACCATATGGTGTTTCAAGTGAAGAAATGTGTATTTTGTGTGACTATTGATCATCCAATGGCCACATGAATTTTATGTTTGTGTGGCCTTTTCTAACATTTAGTCACACAAAGAATGTTTGTTTTGGGTATTTAGTCACATACAATTAATCATAAAATGGCTAAAAGTGTTAATAAGTGTGACCATATGGTGTTTCAAATGAAGAAACATGTATTTTGTGTGACTATTGATCATCCAATGGCCACTTGAATTTTATGTTTGTGTGGCCTTTTCTAACATTTAGTCACACAAAGCATGTTTGTTTTGGGTATTTAGTCACATACAATTAACCATAAAGTGGCTAAAAGTATTAATAAGTGTGACCATATGGTGTTTAAAGTGAAGAAACGTGTATTTTGAGTGACTATTGATCATCCAATGGCCACATATTAAGTTACGTGACCATATGTACTGGATTTTGGCTACACTTAAATAATATGTGTGACAAAACGTTTAACATGACCATATATGGCATTTGGTCACGGTGTTAGTAGCAAATGTGACTTTATAGATTAGCTTTTGGCAAGCTAACACAAACTAAACTTTAAACACACATATTAACTTACGTGAACATATGTACTGGATTTTGGCTACACTTAACGAATGTGTGACAAAACATTTAGTGTGACCATATATGGCTTTTGGTCACAGTGTTCAAGTGTGTGACATATATTTGTCACTGTTTATATGTATATCGTGACTAATGCTTCAACCTTACTTTTCATTTGTCACTTGTTCCAATTTCAGATGTGGCTAAAGAGTTGGCAAAACATATCAGTCACCCTTAAATAATGTGTGACAAAACTTGACTCTATGATTTAGACACACAAAAAATTAATTCATGTGACTAACGCATCAAGGTTACTTGTATTTGTCATGCGTTCCAAATTCATATGTGGCTAAATGATCTGAAACAAAATCACCAGATACCTTTAGCCACACAATGTTCAATTGTGTGGCGATACAGTTCTAATGGTCACACAATCAAAATTTTCATGTGTGACTAATTAGTAAATGTTGTCAATTTTCGTACCTTCAGCCACACAAATATGCGAATGTGTGGCCGTTCCATTTCGACCATGCGTGACCAAATCCCGTTTTTGTACTAGTGCAAAGAAATCTGGAATAGTCCCAGTTATCATAGCATTACTAGCTTCAAAAGACTGCAATATAGTACTATCAGTTATATCATCAGGAATACTCCATGATGACAGATCTAAGTTATCAGATATCGAAAACCATTGCAAGTTAGTTAAACCTACAAAGAAGCCTTTTGAAATGGACGTAAAGTTATTCGGATCAAGAAACACTTGCTCCAAGGACGTCAAGTTAGCTAAAGATGGAAACTCACCAGATAATGAGTTACGTTGTAAAGACAAAGTTTTAAGCTCAGTAAGCTCATTAAGATTAGTTGGTAATGACCCTGACAAAGATTTAGTAGCTAAGTTGATAGAAGTGACACGTTTAGAGTTGTCACATTGGATATCTTCCCATGAAGGTGGTGGAGGAGTTAAGGTGGTGATGAAGGAGGACATGACGGCGGCGTCATCGGAGGTGACGGTGGTGGTGAGGAGGAGGACGGTGGTGAGAAGGAGGAGGTAACGGTGGTTGGTGTATTCATGGCCATCTATGCTAAGTTTTATCACGCAAAAGGACTGATTTTGCAAAAGAAACAGACAACAAGGGACCATTTTTGCCAAAAAAATAACATTTCACACTTTTGTGACCATATTAGCATGAAATCAAAAGTACACGTACCATCTAGGCAATAAATTCAGTACACGTACCATATCGGTATATTTGAGAAAGTAGGTGGCTATTTAATAGCCTAAACCCGATAATACAAACAACATTTTGGAAATATATGGTGTCCCAAGTCTTCAGTTGATTTCTTATGCGTCCTTATCAAGGTTTACAATGAGTATGGATACATTAGGAAGCGTACGAGACTTATTAAGAACTACAGTTGACGTTGCATTTTTCGACATGATAATATCAAAGTTTCCTTTTCTCGAGAGGTTGCACCTTGTAATGGACGCCTGCCCACTAGCAACTCTTGAAATTGCTTGTATTTCTTTAAAGAGAGTGACTCTTTCTTGTTTCTTAGGCAAGCTAATGAGGATAAATTTATGCTTCAAAATTACTTTATTTCTCATACAAAGGCCTCAAAATACCTTGTCTCTTGTTTCCATATAATACTCCCTCACATATTAAGCTCGTACTATGCCTTTCTAAATCCCATAAAATACCTAGTCTCTTTATTTGTCCTTTTTTCTTAAGCTGGGAGAAGCACTTGATTTATCAAGCAAATTTGACACTGAAATAGAACATAAATTTGTGCCATTAAACATACATCTTGATAATCTTAGAAGAATGGTTCCGTTTCCAGCCACGAAAGCGCAACAACTATCTTTTGGAAACATTTTGAAAAGGAGTTGTGGAAGCACTTACCACTCTTTGATTTTCTTTTTTCTATTTGCCATCCTGTTACATTAAGACATACTATTAATTATAATTAATACAATCCACGAAATGAATATAACGGTCGTTAGTCTGTTAGTTTAACGGTTAACAATCGTTAAGTCCAAAATTTAACTAGTATTGTACAAATTAATTACAAAAGGACTAAAAAGCAAAATAGGGGCCCATTGAGACCCCTAGGGGCCGGCCATATGTAATTAGGGTATGAAGGGGATAACTTTTTCCCTAAACTAAGTGATTAGTATAAAAGGAGGGTCTTAGGTCTTTATTCTTTGCTCATCACTAATCAGAATCTCTTATCCTCTCTCCCTTGCTTATAGCAATCGGTAAACACCCCATTGTAAGGGCATTTCCTTCATTTGTTCTCTACGACTAGCATTCGTGCCTTGTTTGTAGATCGTAGGTTAAGCACTAGCATCCTAACGCTCTTGTTGGACGTGTAGTGTGAGTTTTCGATAGAGATCAACTCACTATAGTTGATTGGTTCGTGTGTGAAGATCAAAATCAAGATTTGGTGTTTATCTATTTTTTAGTAGATTCGAGGTTAGTATTTTATGTGTTTTAGTTCATAACATTAAATATAGATCCATCTGTTTCGTACTCGTGGTATTGATGGTTTAATCAATATTGTTAATACAAATAAGCAGTAAAAACGTTTATTTATATTTTACGATCTTCTAATGTTTTGTCGATAACAAACGTAAAATCATTTTAACGAAACAAATAAAATACATAAATACTTTGATTCAATAGTTTTCTAACACACTAACGTTTTCACATAAAACACTAAAACAAGTATAAGTGATTTTATGATTTAGATACATATGTATAACAACTAACGTTTACATATTGGGCTAACACATACTTAACTAGGTATATACTAAAATGGGTTGATTCAATAGTTTTCTAACACACTAACGTTTTCACATAAAACACTAAAACAAGTATAAGTGATTTTATGATTTAGATACATATGTATAACAACTAGTGTTTACATATTGGGCTAACACATACTTAACTAAGTATGTACTAAAATGGGTAAAAACAAGTATACACTAAAATGGGTCAAAACAAGTTTATACTAAAATGGGTAAAAACAAGTATATACTAAATGGGTAAAAACTAGAAAATGGTATTGACCCATAACCCATGGTTTTATCTAAACCACTTAACCAAGTTCAATGTATTCTAGAGATACATTGTATATAGTATAAAACCCATGGATCAACCCATGCCCCATGACCCATAACCAAAAATACCCATGGGCAAAGAGGAGCGTCCCACGGATCCCTAGCTTTGTGCTAGACGAATCCCTTGTGGGAGGGATCCGTGGGATCCGGGGAAAAGTGGAGAATTTCCTCTATAAATAGTGAGCCATTTCTTCATTATTTCTCACCCCTTTCTAACACACTTTCCCCTAGAGTTAAAAACTCTCTAACCCCAGATCCAAGAGATCTATGTTTGTAGTTTTGTTTTTGTGTGATCTTTTAGGTTCCTATTAAAGGCAAGATCACCACATTTGAAGTCGAGCAAGCTCAAGTCCATGAGTTGCAATGCTTCCTCATCATCAAGACTACTGAAGTCTTCTTGTTGATGATTGTTTTTCTTTTCTAAGAAGTGTTGAAGACATTTGGGAAAGGTGTCTCAAGTGTCAAGACGAAGATATTAGTGAAGGGTATCTATCGTCCATATCATAAGCACTTGTGGTGGGTGCTTAGAAGTCAAGACTAGAAGCATTAGTGAAGGGTGCTTAGAAGTCAAGACACAAGACATTAGTGAAGGGTGTCTTGAAGATCTAGTTAAAGGCATTAGTGAAAGGTGCCTTAGATGTACATTCGATATGGTGTGTTTCAATGTACAAGATAGATTAGTACTAGATCCAAGGATATTGATATCCTTGATGATGTTGTAAAAAGGAGCTGATCTCCTTTGGGATTAGTCGTTGGTGTAGTGTTGGGTAGTAGTTCCTCCATTGCAATGGAGCTAGGTGCTTAGCCTAGTACCTAATAAAGGGTAGGCGACGTTGTGTAGGTGTGGTTCACCTTGGTGTGAAAGAACTAGGTGCTTAGCCTAGTACCTAATAAAGGGTAGGCGACGTTGTGTAGTTGTGGTTCACCTTGGTGTGAAAGAACCTGGTGGTTAGCCTAGTACCGGAAAAAGAGTAGGCGACGTTGTGAAGGCTTCTCCGCCATAAGGAGTTGGTGTAGTGATTACGAACTCTCGAGTAGGTGACTCGGGGAATAGAGTAGGGCAAGGAAGGTGTCCTTGTAGCCGAATCACTATAAATACTCGCGTTGTGGTTTTATGCTTCTTACTCTTATCTTTTCATTACATACTTTGATATGCTTTTTTATCAACATCCAACACAAACATCCAAATAGATTGACATAAGTCAATCTAAATAGATTAAACGGAAGTTTTTAATTGGTAAAACCATTCAACCCCTCATTCTAGTTTTCCACAATTGGCATCAGAGCTTCGTTACCAAGTTTCTTAGAGTATATTGTACTTTAAAAACTTGATGCGATCCACGGTTAATTGAAAACTACAAAGAAGGGCTTTTACAAAATAAACACCATAACTTTTAAAAACTCTTTTGTTGGATGTTGATTAGATGACAACCTTTTATTTCTCTCATTTTATTTTTACCTTTTACTTAATTGCACTAATCCTCTTTGTCATGTTGATTAGTCAAAGCTCACATCTATCAAGCCATAGGAATTGCTTGATAATAAGATTATATTTCCTAAGAAGGTATCTTAAGCATTAAGGAGCTGGAATTGTCTTCTGACATTTGCTGTGTCATTTGTAAAGATATTCCTAAAGTGCACTCGAGGTATGACTTTCCACTTATCTCTAATTGATATTAGCTTGATAGATAAGTGTGATTATTTAGGTATTTATTTGAGTAGCTTTTGTGTATATACTTGTTTTACATATAGCTTCACTAGGAAGCTTCTTCTCACATACGTGTTAAGTTTTCGTTATAGTCGGGGTATATATAAAAAGTATTTTCTACTTCCACTAATCCAAAAATTATATTCTTTTTATATTAAAACAAAACACAAATCTCAAAAATTCCTCCTACCCCATAAATACATCATCCGAACTCCTAACCCTATCCCACTTTTTCAAATCTTCCAAATTCAAAAATTTACCTCTCATTCAAAAACTTCATCTTCTTTCTCACACTCATCTTGTCAGAATCAAAGAAGGTTAACCATCAACATGGTTTACATCGCTCTCGTGCTCATCGCCTTAACGCTCATCGCTCTTGTGTTTCCTATGATGAAGTTCTCATACGGAGACATATACTTTGTGTTAATGATCTACATTGGGGTTATATACCCGATCCTTTGTATCATTCTTAGCATTGAAATGAAATATTACTAATAGTCTAGTTTATCTAGGTTATTATTATCTTAATGTGTTTTTCATTTCTCGTGTTTTTTATTCCTCGTAGATCTTTAGAAAAACATGAATGCATGCTAAAAGAAAAAGTAGGTTAAAAACACATATCTTGGTATAAAACTATAAGATCTAAAAACCTATATCTTTTTATCAAAAAAAATTTGTTTCTGCTTCTGCAGATCCACGGTTCCCTGAAAGAATACTGGCCGGATCCCTTTTGAAAGGGAACCGTGGGAACCGTATTACTGGATAACAGTTTTTGCATGAAAATTAAAAACCACCTTCTTTCTAAAAATTCAAGTTCCACTAGAATGCCAAACATTAAGTGAGCTAAGTCCATGATTAATTCAAGTCATTGTTAATAAAATTAAAAACGTTAGGGAGTCATTTGTTAATCACAAAACATCACTTGCTATTTAACTCGTCTTTTCCCTAGGTTCCACTATGTCTCACGAATACGAGTTTGATTTTACAATCACTAGCTTCTACACTCCAAACATCTACCTTGAGCCCAACACACCTAGCAACCATGTCCGTGGGGTTCAATAATCTCGAAACTCATCACTTCCACGAAGGACGTATTGTAGACACTCCTCTACAATTCGAAGAAGATATCAATACCTGCTTCCGAGCCATAGGATTAGAATATCTTCTCGAAATTAACGAGAAAATATGTCCAAGGTTCATACTGGAATTCTTCCGTCAAGTCGAACTCGTTCGTAACGAGGATCGCTCTCTATCTCTTTGGTTTTGGATCAAAAACCAAAAGTTTGTCTTAACCCTTGGGCAATTTGCCAACATCCTCCGGATTCCAAATCATGGACAATGTGCCTTCACCGAAGATTGGTCTCTTGATTCTCTCTTCAACTTTCGTGAAGAAAATAGTCCATATTGCTCTCACATTCCTTCCCCGCAAGACTTGATTCGCATAATATGCAAACCCCACCACTCCGACCCAAACATTATCCATACACGGGATATCCGAGAAGAGTACAAGCCTCTTACACTTATCCTACATGAAAATTTTTGAAGTCTTAGGGGGAATCGAGAAATTCTTCCCGCTTGTTGTGCTCACATAATGTATTGTTTGCTAACACAACAACCATACAATCTCGCCTACTTCTTCGCAAGGCGAATTGTAAATCTTCAAGGCTCCAAGAATAAACTCATCCCTTATGGAATGTTCTTGACGCGCCTTTATCATAATCTCATGTACCATCACCCTCAACTTCAAAGTCCGTTGTACGTGCTTGTGAACAAAATGATGGAACCTCTAAACACATCCCTCATGAAGACGTTCTTCATTCTCGAATCGGAAAACACTCATCAACCATTTGATGATCCCTCAAGCGGAAACGCTCAAGAAACTTAGTAGCCTTTCAAATAGGATCTATCCTTTTGTACTCGTGCTTTATCAATGTAATCCAATTTCTTTCATGAAATAAAACATCTTACATTTGATATCTTAAGTGTTAGAACCTCTTAAACTAAACCTTGGAATATAATGAGATGTTGAGATCATTGCATACCTTTAGTAAAGGTTCTGCTTAGCAGAAAGACGGATCCCAAAATTTGGGCTAAACAGATCCCTACATTTAGGGAACCGTGGGATCCGGCAAACAAAAAATGCAATTACACACATTGTATTTCAAGCATGTTCTTAGAACACCTCACTCTAAACTAGACATAGTGTCTTAAGGCAAATTAAATCCTTATAAGTAGATCTTTCCTACTCACACATAACTCATCTAGATCACACTCAAGACGCTTGTTGATCTATTGTTTCACTTAAATCCATTACTCTTCCACTCTCTAGAGTCATACATGCCCTTTTACATGATACCTCACATCTAACCTTAGGAAATCTCTCAATTATGATAAAATTGATCATAATCATCCTCACCTCAAAATTGTTCAAAATTGATCAAATACTAGTTTTCTCAATCTTAAATCCTTAGGATATTTCACAACATTGTTCTAAGTTACTAACTGGTCTCTAGGATCATTTGGCTCCATTTGACACCCTCAAAATCTTTTAGTGTCATCCTTGTTCATTTATTGGTACTCATGAAAGTTCCAATTTCTTCCATACAAGGCAATCATTAGCTACAACGCTCATTATCCTCAAACACTTAAGCACCCATTCATTTAAGACACTTAGGAGGACTGAAACACTCAAGATGGTATAGATCTTAGACTTTAGAAATATCATTTTATTCCTTCATAAGCTGCTGAGAGCCGGATCCCTAGGATTAGCCTAGACGGATCCCTCAAAGGAGGGAACCGTGGGATCCGGATGATAGTTTAAGTCAAACTCTAGCTAAAACAATCATTTCAAGCCAATGTTGCTAACTCAAACAATCCATCTCATCTTAAATGAGTTTCTTGATCAGTAAAACTCTGAACCTCATCCTTGTGCATGTTAATCATCAATGAATCTTAATGGCTTAAGTCTTGAATGCACTTGCCAAATCCTTTGCTTTATAAACCATTTGTTAAGACTCCTAGAGACATCATCTTCATCTTCACTTTCAGCATTCAAAAGGATTTACAACACTCTTGAAAACATTTCATCATGAGGAAAACCCCAAGTAGTAATTCATTCACCAAAGAACCACCTAAGAAAATTGCTCGTGTTGTACACGAAATTTCTTCAACCGAATCATCTCCAGTCAAATCCACAAATACAAGGATTGCTCCACAACCAATCAAACCAATCCCTAAAAGGATTATTACTACAAAGCTACCCATGCCTAGTTCCACCATACCTCCTAGGCCAAACACTCCCATTTCCACTAAACCATCACCGTTAGTGCCAAGAGCTATCTCATTCACAACTCCATTCTCATCACCACATCTCTATGATTTAAAGGACTTGCCTCCTAGGCCATCTCATCCTCCTCCACCGATAACATTCTCCTCATTAGGAGGAATAATGATACAAAATCAAGGTGTTGAGTCAACACTAGCTCCGGCTTCCTTTTCGCCGTCAACATCAAACAATCCAATTTGGATTATGAGGAATTTTCAAAGTCAACCACCCGACGATATGGAAGTTGACACTTCTCTACCACCACCATCATTCATGGTCGAGCCATCTTCAATTGTGCCGCCACCAATTCCTCCATCATTTGAGGTTCCACAACCCGCTTCACTTGATCCTCCGCATCAAGCTATCTCATTTCCTCCACTACCACTACCTAGCCATGACAAAGATTGCTATCATTGTCAACATGTTGAAAGTTTGATACATGAAGTACGAGAAGATCAACGTTTCATGTTTTATCACCTCCTCGAACGTTTCGACGAGTTAAAACCTAAACAAACTTGAGCTAGAGGATTTTTAGTGGTGTCCTAGTATCAAGCGTTACTTAGGTAATTCTAGTAACTCCAAGTCATGTATTGCTCATTTTCTTAGAGTCATGTATATCATATCTCTTTTTTTATTAAATGAAACTACCTACTACTTGTTATATTTCTGAGTATATGATTATATTGTATGAATACATATCTCATCTTGATGATAACATTATTTGTTACATCACCCTTGCTGAAACTAACCATCAGCCAGACGGATCCCTTTTATTTTCCTAGACGGATCCCTACAAGGAGGGAACCATGGGATCCGTGAGACAAAAAACTATTTTCTTGCTAACTTGAATCTGTTTTGCAGAAAATTATGCATTATACTTGCTTTCTAACTTTTGTTTTGTAGTTATTCAATTTACACATGAAAACTTTGCCACCATAAAGCTAGGGGGAGCTTTGTGTCAAATCAATACGTTGCAAAATCACTTGCAATATTATGGGCTCATCTCATGACGTCCCCTTACAAAGTTGCAATCATAAAGGGGGAGCGTGTTCGTCAATTAGAAAAAATCACTTGCAAATTTAGTTGCAAGCAAATCTATTTAGTATCCTTTTTCTTTTGACGCCCTTACTAAGGGATGGACTCGTCAAGGGGGAGTTAAGACAAGTACCATACCCGTCACTTGCTCTCGTTACACTTTCTTTTACATTTTTTAAAAAAAAATTATGTTAGTTTCTTTTAACACTTTTTGTTTCGACAAAAAAGGGGAGAAGAAAGTAAAAACTACTAATTCAAATTTTCTACGAATTTTAGTTTTTCCTTAAAATAATTTTATGTTTTGTCATCAACAAAAAGGGGGAGATTGTTAATACAAATAAGCCGTAAAAACGTTTATTTATATTTTTATGATCTTCTAATGTTTTGTCGATAACAAAGGTAAAATCATTTTAACAAAACAAATAAAATACGTAAATAGTTTGATTCAATAGTTTTCTAACACACTAACGTTTTCACATAAAACACTAAAACAAGTATAAGTGATTTTATGATTTAGATACATATGTATAACAACTAGTGTTTACATATTGGGCTAACACATACTTAACTAAGTATATACTAAAATGGGTAAAAACAAGTATACACTAAAATGGGTCAAAACAAGTTTATACTAAAATGGGTAAAAACAAGTATATACTAAATGGGTAAAAACTAGCAAATGGTATTGACCCATAACCCATGGTTTTATCTAAACCACTTAACCAAGTTCAATGTATTCTAGAGATACATTGTATCTAGTATAAAACCCATGGATCAACCCATAACCCATGCCCCATGACCCATAACCAAAAATACCCATGGGCAAAGAGGAGCGTCCTACGGATCCCTAGCTTTGTGCTAGATGGATCCCTTGTCGGAGGGATCCGTGGGATCCGGGGAACAGTGGAGAATTTCCTCTATAAATAGTGAGCCATTTCTTCATTATTTCTCACCCCTTTCTAACACACTTTCCCCTAGAGTTGAAAACTCTCTAACCCCAGATCCAAGAGATCTATGTTTGTAGTTTTGTTTTTGTGTGATCTTTTAGGTTCCTATTAAAGGCAAGATCACCACATTTGAAGTCGAGCAAGCTCAAGTCCATGAGTTGCAATGCTTCCTCATCATCAAGACTACTGAAGTCTTCTTGTTGATGATTGTTTTTCTTTTCTAAGAAGTGCTGAAGAAATTTGGGAAAGGTGTCTCAAGTGTCAAGACGAAGATATTAGTGAAGGGTATCTATAGTCCATATCATAAGCACTTGTGGTGGGTGCTTAGAAGTCAAGACTAGAAGCATTAGTGAAGGGTGCTTAGAAGTCAAGACACAAGACAATAGTGAAGGGTGTCTTGAAGATCTAGTTAAAGGCATTAGTGAAAGGTGCCTTAGATATACATTCGATATGGTGTGTTTCAATGTACAAGATAGATTAGTACTAGATCCAAGGATATTGATATCCTTGATGATGTTGTAAAAAGGAGCTGATCTCCTTTGGGATTAGTCGTTGGTGTAGTGTTGGTAGTAGTTCCTCCATTGCAATGGAACTAGGTGCTTAGCTTAGTACCTAATAAAGGGTAAGCGACGTTGTGAAGGTGTGGTTCACCTTGGTGTGAAAGAACTAGGTGCTTAGCCTAGTACCTAATAAAGGGTAGGCGACGTTGTGTAGGTGTGTTTCACCTTGGTGTGAAAGAACCCGGTGGTTAGCCTAGTACCGGAAAAAGAGTAGGCGACGTTGTGAAGGCTTCTCCGCCATAAGGAGTTGGTGTAGTGATTACGAACTCTCGAGTAGGTGACTCGGGGAATGGAGTTGGGCAAGGAAGGTGTCCTTGTAGCCGAACCACTATAAATACTCGCGTTGTGGTTTTGTGCTACTTACTCTTATCTTTTCATTACATACTTTTATATGCTTGTTTATCAACATCCAACACACACATCCAAATAGATTGACATAAGTCAATCTAAATAGATTAAAAGGAAGTTTTTAATTGGTAAAACTATTTGTAGAAAACTAGAAGGGGGGTTGAATAGTTTACCGATTAAAAACTTTGTTTTGAAACTTATTGAAAGATCAATTGATATTGATCTTAAGTATGTTAATGAAATATGCAAGCAATATGTAATAAGTAAATAAGGAAAGAAATGATCAAACCACAACAAGTTGTTTATAGTGGTTCGGCCTACAAGGACTCTTTTTCCTTCCCCTACTCCACTCCCCGAGTCTCACACTCGAGAGTTTAACTTCACTAGTCAACAAGCTCCTTTCACCGGCGGAGAAAACCTTTACACTTCGCTTACACTATTTCCGACACTAAGCTAGATGTCGAGTTCTTTCCAAGGGTACAACTACTCCCACACACAATGTATTTTGAGGACTAAAATACTAACCACTCACACTCACAAGATTATGATGGTTTGATACAACAATGAAGTATGGATCAACACTAGATCATACAACACTAAACAAACAAGACTTCCAACTTCTCGTTGAAGCTTGAATATGACTTGATCTTCTTTGCTACAAAAGAGATCACTAATATGATATGAAACTGAATTAGAAAGGTTAGAGAGATAGATATGTATGAGAGTATGTTAGAAAGGGATGAGAAACTACTTGGCTTGGCATTGCTATTTATAGCCAAATTGGACAGGAGCGTCCACGGACGGCGGACCCCTTAAAAGGGTTCCGCCCGTGTACCATTTTGGTACCGCCGGTCTGACAGCCAAGATATCAAATCTTTCCTAAAGTCAACTCTATCTAAGTGAGATTGTGCAAGATATGAAGAGTACAAATCTTCACAAAATATCTAATGGAATCTTCTAATGATTTCCATGATGTAATACATGATGTCAAATGTTGTATTACTATTTATAGAAATATGCAAATGCTTAAGTAGTGTTTGGTTTTAAGAACCTAACACATTCTACAAACTACTATCATATATAATGATTAGAGTCATATCAAGATGTTACTAATCATAAATGTAAATGCTTGAATGATGAATATATTGTTTGAGAAAGCTTGTTTTAATATCTAATAAACTTGACAAGCTTTAAGCTTTTATAAATTAAATTTACTTTTGTCGTTAACAAAACTTAGGCAAAGATCAAAAATATAAATAACGTTTAATGACGATATTTGTATTAACAATCTCCCCCTTTTTGTTGAGGACAAAATATAAATTTTATTTTTATAAAAGAAACAAAGTTTGTACAAGAGTTATGAGTTATAAAAATATTAGTTTTAGAACTTGAAAAGGAAATGATAATACAAGTGTATGAAATTTGACTTTTTATGAAAGTCAAAGAATTCACTAGTTGATGCATGATGTTGACTTTTTCAGAAAGTCAAAGTATGCAGTTTGACTTTTTTAAGAAAATTCAAGTATTATCACTGAGGGTTCCTGATTGACTTTTAGAAAGTCAAATGTATGCAGTTTGACTTTTTCAGAAAAGTCAAATATAAGTAATTTCAAAGTTCTATATTTTCTCCCCCTTTTTGTCTCAACAAAAAGAAGAGGCTATGCGGAATGTAATGAGCCCGAGCTATTATCTCCCCCTTGTTCAAAGCTCCCCCTAAATTGGGTGCTTTAATGGGAAGATACATGGATTGTGAAAATAAAGCTACAAAAAATTGTTAGTAATAATGATCATTCACAAGCATTTCCAAACACTATGTAATGACACCAACAATATAATAAACAACATTCATTAGTTAAAATTTTTCATGAGTAAAGATCATGAAAAGAGAACACAATGATGTGTTTCTAGTACAAGAAAATAAAAATTATCCTAAGAAAGCAAATAAAAGAAAGACTATTCTAAAACCATCCTAAAGTGATGGTGGATGGGAAAGAGCGTTGAGACGCTCAAGAATGTGGTTGAGGATGAACCTCATTTCTTCGTGGAAGTCATGGACCATAACCCGGGTCCGTTCCACGGTTTGACCCGTTTGCTCACAAGTTGAGCAACCATGCCTTGGAGGGTAGAAAGTTTGGGGAGGTTGTGGTGGTGGAATGGTGGTGGTGTTGGGAATGTTTGGAGTGGTCATGATGGATGCAAGCAAAGCATTTTGCATTTGCATTGTCTCACTTAAGTGAGAATCCACCATGCCTTTGAATTGGTGGAGGTTGTGGAGTTCGGCTTGAATCTCCTCTCGAGTGGGATTGTCATCCCACATGCACTCCGGAATGTCCTCAATATGAGGGGACATTGATGATGGAAGTGGATGATCCCCGTATAAAGGACCATGAATGTCCTTGTGAATGGGGTGAAAAAGGAGAGGTTTTGGCCCTAATGGGGCGTTTGGGTCAATGGATGACCGAGGTGACTCATGAGCGATTCGCTCAATTGTGCCAAAAGATGGCAATGGTGGTGGATGACTTGGCCTAGGAGGCAAGTCCTCCAAGTCCTCTAGGAAAGGATTTGGTGATGTTGGTGGAGTTGAAAATAACTCCATGGGAGTGAGAGTGGGAGACCTTGGTGAAGGTGGTGAGGGTGTTTTGGATGTTTGGATGGGTGCCGGTGGAGGTGAAGTAGATGTTTTTGTTGGTGGTGGAGTGGTGATCACAATGTGTGATGAAGTGGGTGTAGCTAGGGTAAGATTTGTATCATCTCTAATGGGAGATGAGATTGTTAGTGGTGAAGATTCGAATGATGAGCTAAGATGAACAAAACAACAAGGCCTTACGCTAATTCTAGCGGTTTTCTTGCAAGGTTTTGGTGATGATTTAGTCATTTTTAACTTGGGTTTTGATTTGCTAGATAGTAGTGAGAATGAAGAAGGTGTGAGGATGATCATAGTAAAGCCTTTCAATTTATAGAGGTAAGAAATTGTTGAGAAATGGTTTGATTTAATGTTGAACCATTGAAGAGATGAGGTTCCTAATGATTTGGAAGTGGGTTGAATGCTAGTCATATCACTCAAGTCAATCCATACAAAGAAGATGGAGTGAAGAAGAAAAGATATGCAATAAATGTGTTCTAGTGAGTGGAATTTCCTAATATTCAGATTACCCACGGATTTGAAGGTACCAAAAATTTGGTTCCTTCCTTTATGCCAAAGGGCTCCTTGGGTGGATTTTTCAAATTTTTGAATTTTGGTGGGAAATGGATTTCTTATATACCTTAGTAAGTAATACTAGTTCTAATAACAGTATAAACTAGTTAAGATTGATTTATAAGTGATGGAAGATAATTTGGAATCACGAAATAGTCGAAATTCAGAAAATTACCTGGAGGATCCACGACACCAAAATCATACACGGACGGTACCCTAAAAAGGGTGCCGTCTGGTCCGCTATGGCGGTACCAAACTACATAAAGGACGGTACCAAAATTATGGTGCCGTCTGATCCGTGGAGTGCTGAAATATGGACAGAGTTCGTTTTTAGGTGTCGGGGAAATTTCTGAAACCTGAAATTTTTCTCAAAAGCTGTTATACTAAACATTTCTAGTTAGGAAAAGTAAATAACACATATATAAACATAGTGGAGCATAGATTTTGAGCAAGGCTTATTGATTTTCACAATATAGTGAAAATGGGTAAAATTTGATAGCATACTTGTGCTATCCCCCTGCATGAGATTGTTAGCATACACCATTGTTTCAAGTTATATTATCATCCTACATAATAAAAGCAACTAAATAGTATCAAACATTAACGATAATGCATTGTTCCAAACACTCCTTAAAGTACCCTTATTTGTCCAATTTCTTGTAAATCTTGTTCATCATCCTACCAAGGCACTTGAACATTCCCTTAGTTTGCTTGAATTCTGCTGATTCATTCTCAATCTCGGGAAGAGATGCGTAATACTCATGTGGTGGAAGATGAGAGCTTGGAAGACCATCCTCGGAGCTATTTGATGATGATGATGAAGGAGTTGGAGCTTTAGCTCTCTTGCCTTTAGTCTTAGCAACTAGAGCATCACTCAAAGGTACAAAGATGTGAGGGATGAGTTCATAGTGAAGGTGCATCCCTTTTGGGGTTGGTGGAATTGGAGCGAAGTTTCTATAGAGACGGGTGAGAAGCATCCCGTATGGAAGAGCAACGGATCCTTGAGTTGGAATATCAATCATTCTCCTAGCTATGTAGTAGGCTAAGTTGAATGGTTGTCGGGTGGACAAGTTGTAGAGCATGTGGCAAAGACAAGCGTTTATGTGATCCCTATTCCCTATGGTGCTAATGACGTTGGCTCTAAGTAGTTCCTCCCATTTCTTAAATTCGGGCTTAAGTTCATTTAGCTCCATTCCATATGGATCTCGGTTTACCTCTTTTCCCTTTCGTGTAACTCGGGTTGTATCACCTTTTGGGTTAAAAAGGTGTTCACGGATAACATCCTTGTCGGCCAAACGGGTTATGTAGGGAAGAGAGCGGTCATTGATTGTATCAAGAGCCATGAGTGACCACTTATCCGTGTAGACACAAGTTCCTCGGTTGGGAATTCCTAACACTTGAGCAAAGTTGCTTAAGGTGATGGTGTAGTCATTTTGGTTGATTCTAAACCTAAGACAGAATTCATCATCGTCTTCATCACTAAAGCCGGTCACACTAGCATATAATTCTAACACGAACCTAGGACAAATTGGTTCATCGATGTCAAGAAGACAATCGAATTGAATGGCGGCTAGTTCTTCACGAAGATTGGTATTTTCAAGGAAGGATGAGTGAATGGTTCTACCCTCATGGAAATACCTTGATTCTAGACTCTTAAATATTTCTACTTGTTCCTTGGTAAGTCCTTTGGTTTTGTGGTGTTTGGGAATGTAGTTAAGGGTGTCTTTGTGATCATAGAATCTTGCGGCTACCATGGTTATTCCTAAGGACAAGAATTAATATGTTAAAAAAAAATTGAAAATAAATTTTAACGTTTTTGATTCTAGTGTGTGCCTATATGAAAACAATTTGGAGTTGCGGTTATCTCGACTCATTTTATGCACAAAATGGTTTTAGTGGGGTGTTTGGCAAATACCATGAGATAACCCAAATGCTCCTAATTCAATGTGGCTACATTTGAATATACCCGGGAGTGCATATTAGTTATGCAATACCTTTAGTATTCAAGAGCATGCAAGTGATGAAAATTCTAACGTTTCTATTTGTATTAGCAATGAAAAATGTTTTCCTACAAGTGAGAAGCTTTTCAAAACTTTTGACATGGGGTGTTTGGTTGTTTGAATAAGGCCTTATATTTATTATCTATCAATTAGTGGGAAACATGATTTGTTTATGCAATATGATAATGTAGTACCTAATTTGAATGACTAGTTATGCAATTTGCCAATTGAATTCATATTTGGTATAAAAGCATACATAAAACCCCATGTAATGATTTGTGATAGTTTTGTGCATAAATAAGAATCCTAGACTCAGAATTAAGAGATGAAATGTAGTTAGGATACTTACAATGATGTTATCTTCAGTGATTAGTGAGTGGGAAGATGACAATAATGAGCTTGGTTTAAGTTTTACACGTTTTGGTAAAGTGGGTTGTGAGGAAGAGGATGTTATATATATAGCTGTTTTGCTTCTGTAGACACCACGGACCAGACGGCACCAAATATTTGGTTCCGTCCGTGTTGTCGTTTGGTGTCGTGGCTACAGTAGCAGATATAAGGCAAAATTGTTTTGGTTTGACTATTCT